>JASTWQ010000060.1:600000-901661 GCA_035220615.1 Leptothorax acervorum
CGAATCCATTTCGTCCAGGTTCGAGTCTACTTGAAAGTATTGCTTTTATTTTTCCAAGTAATCATAGAGAGTTCGAAACTACGCCAACAGATTTGAACCTACTTATAAGATACTTAATCCCCCACATTGCTACTTTTACATTTCCTCTGCTTGCAAGGAAATAAATATCCCCTCGTGTTTTGGAAAAAAAGATAAGAAAATACAGGGTGGCCCACGTATAGTATGACAAGCCAATAACTCTAATAATATTTGTTGAATCAAAAAGTTGTTTTTGAGAAAGTTTCATATATTCGAGGAACCTCTCTACCTACGTAAACATAAAGTCGCCCCCGTTTCCCCTTTAAGGGGGATAACTTTATAATTTTAAATTGAACCCCCTATAAAATGTTACATATTTGGAATTAACGGAAAAAAACAAGTAAATTTTATTTGAAACATTTGTTCAGAAAAATGCTTCTATCAAAAGTTATAAGCATTTAAACTTTAAAGTAGATCGCATTTAAACTAATGATAAAACCATAAATTAAATGACTTCAGTTTTTTTTTTTACTTTATTAAATGTTTGAACCGTTGACGATTAACATCTAAACACTTATTAATTTATTTTACAATATTTACAACTAACACAACATTTCTGGGGTCACGCTAGCGCAAGCTTCACGTATTCTTCGTTTTAAATCTTCCTTCGCCATAAATGGTTGAGCTCTTTATACCCCCAAAGATCAGGTGAACGAAGAGACCATTGAACAGGATCTCCCCGACCTTATAAGTGTTTGGATGTTAATGGGGTCAACAGTCCGAACATTTAATAAAGTAAAAAAAAAAAACAGAAAACTGAAGTCTTTCATTTAATTTATAGTTTTACTATTAGTTGGAATGCATTCTACTTTAAAGTTTAAATGCTTATATATAACTTTTGATAGAAGCATTTCTCAAACAAATGTTTTCAGATAAAATTGACTTGTTTTTTTCCGTAGAATCCAAATATGCAACATTTTATAGGGAGTTCCATTTAAAATTATAACATTACCCATGTCCCCTCTTAAAAGAAAAGCAGGGGCGACTTTATGTTTATGTAATTAGAGAGGTCCCTCGAATACATGAAACTTTCTCGTAAACAACTTTTTGATTTGACAAATATTTTTGGAGTTCTTGCCACACTTTACGTGGGCCGCCCTGTATAAAACGAGGACAAAATAAATATATTTATATGTATAGTGGAGATATTCAAATAAATCCTAGTCAAAATTTTATAACATTACAGATCTATATTTTTTATATTATGTGTCGGAATACAATTCACGCATTTTTCAACCGTTTATATTGTCAGAGCAAGATTGTTTAATACTTGGCCCCAATATCGATGCCATCGCACAATATCTGTCAACGTGTAAGTATTGCAAACCAAATATTAATCATTATTTATGCGTATAATTTATAATAAGTTTGTAATGAATACTCACGCATTATATTTTAGTACCGCGAACTCTCAAGCCAGTAACTATGTCGAAACTTGACACAAAACCATCAGAATTCAAGGATGAAATAGAAAATTACATAAGTCCTTCAAAATCAATTACATATATGTTGCATTCGCAACATACAGCTAATATGAAGATAACAATTACAGTCAGTATTTTCAAGAAATTATATCATTTTTTTTATTTTACGAAGAAAGTAAGAATGCGAAGAAATTTTTGGCACTATCGGCTAAAAATTTGAGAGAGAGGGGGGAGAGAGGGAGGGAGAGAGATGGAGAGAGAGGGAAAGATAGGAGGAGATGAGGAAAGGAGAGAAGGAAAGGGACAGAGAGAGAGGGGGAGAGAGATCATGGGAAAAAATGCATAAAACTGGTATCACCCCCAATGACCTTGACATATGTTGTCAAGGTCACCCTCCTGAGTGACCTTTAGAAGGTTCTAGTCGGCGGTCATTGTTTATTAAAAAGTTATAAACAACAAAAGTTTGAAGAATATAGCAGTTATTTTGAGTATTGAAAGGCATAAACGACCAATATGTATGTGGAAATAGTACATGTATGAACGAAGGAAAGTTATTTAAAGCAGTGAATCATTGACATATTGAACAGTCTTTTTGTTAAAGCAGAGAATAGTTGGTATAGAAAGGTATATATACAATTTTATGTGTTAGAAAGTAAAAATATAAAGTATTCTCTGCTTTAATCAAAATCATAAGCTATTATCTGCTTTATTTAAAGCAGTGAATCGCTGATATATTGAGCAGTCTTTTTGTTAAAGAAGAGAATAGTTGGTATAGAAAAGCATAAACTGTTATCTGCTTTATTTAAAGCAGTAAATCGCTGATATATTGAACAGTCTTTTTGTTAAAGCAGTTTTATACCAACTATTATCTGCTTTAACAAATATTTATGCTTTCTAACACATAAAATTGTATATATACCTTTCTATACCAACTATTCTCTGCTTTAACAAAAAGACTGTTCAATATACTAACGATTCGCTGCTTTAAATAACTTTCCTTCGTTCATACATATACTATTTCCACGTACTTACATATTAGTCGTTTATGCCTTCCAATACTCAAAATAACTGCTATATTCTTTAAACTTTTTTTGTTTACAACTTTTTAATAAACAATGACCGCCGACTAAAACCTTCTAAAGGGCACTCAGGAGGGTGACCTTGACAACATATGTCAAGGTCAAGGTTATTGGGAGTGATACCAGTTTTATGCATATTTACCAATTTCAAAACTGAGTTATGGACTATTTTAGAAAACAAATGGAAGTCTTCCGTCGGAAAAAAATAAACTCATAGCTAAATTAATAATCTATACCTAGATTAGTGATTAAATAAGGGTAGCTACTTTGATGAAACAATAAGTGTCTAATACTCTTTAGATTCCATCTAAAAAATATTTTTTGTGAAACAACATTTAATATTATTTTTTATTTTATTATAAAATAATGGATAAAGTAATAAAAATATGTTAATTAACCATTAAGTCCTAGGAAGCCCCTATGCGCTTTTTTGTTTTAAATCATTGTAACTCGGATCCTAATCAAAATTTTTAGTTGATATTTAGAGGTATAAAGAGTCGCTCTTTCCAAAAATCTAGTCGGCGATGGAATATCTGAAAAAAAAAGATATAAGGCTGAAAATGGAGGTGAAAAAGTAACCGAACCTTGCTTTTTTATTAGAGAAAAATAAATTAATAAATGATTTTATCTACCTTTTTGAGTAGATAAAATCAATATATTGTAATTATTAATCTATAACAAAACTTCTACTCAAAAAGGTAAACAAAGTCATTTATTAGTTGAATACTTGTCAGTTAAAAGGCAGGAGGTACTCTCTTTTTTTACTTCCACTTTCAACCTTTTTTTTTTTCAAAAAATTCCACCCTATCGCCGATTAAATTTTTGGAAAGAGCAACTCTTTTTACTCCTAGATAACAATTGCAATCTAAAAATTTTGATTAAAACGCGTCCAAGGATTTAAAATAGAAGTGTCTAAGGGCTTCCTGGGACTTAATGGGTCAAATATGTTAATTAAATTATAATGCACAGTTTGTGATTTCACATTTCAAGCAATAAACATTTTCAATTTATGATCTCAAACTCTTGGCCGATAGTGTATACGAAAAAATCGAAATGCTTGCTTTCTAATCTATTATTGACAATAGAATAAAATGATGTTATTTGCCAGAATTATATGCTTTGACGAATGATTCATTGATATTTCTGCCAGGTCCATAATTTTGGATACGGAACGATAAAAGCTTGTTCTTGGAATCAATTCGATAATGAAGAAGGTATGACATGTCAACAGCTTGATGCACATAAGGAGATTAGCTTAATCGACAACTATAGATGTATCGATATACGCTGTCCTCACATATATCTCCGTATACAAAACGCCACTTCCTTCAACAAATGCGCAGGTAACGTCTGTGTACTCGGATAAAAAATCAAGATATAATTTTTTTGTTTGTTACATAAATTTCTATTTTCATTTTTTATATATCACTTTCGTGTTCCAGAAATGGAATGCAAATCACCAAATCAAGTGAGATATATCATAAGGATGCAAAATACATACAACTCTGCGGAAAAAAAGATATTTATAAATGTATTTGTAATGCTTTATTTATATTTACAATTAGCTGCATTTAACATGTGAGGATCTTGTTCAATAAAATTAAAACGACAAAGTATCAAGTTATGTTATATTTTAAGGATTCGATATTTTTAATGTCAATTTATAACACAGGTAAAAATCGTTGATACAACAATCGACATAAATAATTATGAATGAATTTAACGACAAAATTCTGCGTCACTAGTAGCATAGAAATAATTAATAATGTAGTAATAGTAAAAGTAGTATCGTTGCTTCGCAACTCGATATTTGTGCATATAACAATCTTTCCTTTATTGCGTACAAAAATATAATTGCGATCGTACTGGTGAATATTTTATACATCAATAGCTTCGATAAGCATATTCGTATATCAATTTTATAAGAAACTGGAAATTACTGGAAGCAGCAAGTTCCCCGAGTTCTGATTCTTTAAGAAGCATATCAATATGCGGCAAAAATTCATCCGCTTTCCCACCTAAACGACAAAAGTACAAACATCAATTTATAAGTCTCGTTGAATACACTATTCAACAAAAAACTTTTTTTGAACACAAGAATGAGGGACGTCCGTTAACCTAACACCCCACCACGAAAAATCGAATTCGGATCTATCGCATAATTAACTACTAATTAGTTGCTAATTTGTTGCTATAATCTCGAATTTATTGCTCCTGCCCAATCGCTAGAATTATGGGCTTTAATTTTAAAGATTGAGTGCTGGCTTGTCGCTAGCACCCCCACTATTGAAAAACCCATGTAGAGCATATATTCTAATCTGAAAAAGCAATATCTCAGACTTAATTGCTATTTAACTGCTCCAAAGTACAGTAAGTACAAAATATCCATTCAAAAATATTTATTTGCACCAGAAATACCGAAATAAAATTGTATATTAGAGTATGTTTAAAATATTATAGTTGCCCGCACGAATTCGGTATCTAATTACTGCCTGAATTAAGGATGTTCTGGCTATACAATCCCAGACAAAAGTGACTTCAATTTGAAATTGATGAAATTCTATGTTTTTGTGGGTTAAGATATGCACCATATGTGCTCGTATCGTGTAGAAGACTTAAATAATGCCAGTTGGTATGATATATTTGGCACTACAAATGAATATATTGCACATTTTGCAAATTTTGTGATTGTCAGCAAAAAACTGTTGGACGTGAATTTCACCTGAGATTAACTGTAAGAAACGAAAAAACATTGCGTATATTAGTAATATTTAATGTATACCGGACAAAGAATAATACTTAAAAACACATAAGATATGTATGTGGGCGGCAGTGTGGCCCGGTGGTAAAGCGCCAGACTCGTAATCTTAGAAACCAGGTTCGAGTCCCACTGGGCCACGGAGTTTTTATTCTCTGACGAAATGATGTTTTAGTTACCCTAAAGAGCTGCTGCCCCCTCGCGCGGGTAAAATAACTCCCGAGTGCGAGGAGGCCAAAGGGTTCCGGGAAGGAGGTTAAGAAGGTGTAGGAGGAGATTTGGAAGAAGGAGGTAGAGGAGCAGAGTGGGATAAAGAAAGTTGATGGTTTGGGAACGTTCCTAAAAACGCCTTGCAAACCCCGTAGAGACGCAATAATAGATCTTTATCCTTAAACACATAAGATATGTAAAAAAAAATGTCATTGGCATAATATTTATCTTTGTAGCCCTTTATACAAGTCAAAATAGAATGTCTAATATTATGTAATAAATACGGCAATACCGCACTCCAATAGTTCATCATTCTACATTGGCCCTCCTGCGGTCTCGTAGTTAAACGTCCTTAGCGTCTTCCATTGGGAAAAACTCGCTGACACTCAGCACCCCCTAGTTTTCAAGTTTTTTGTCGGGATTACACGAAGCGCCATCAATTTTAGCTAGTTTTGCACTCTCAATAGAATATGTCTAATAAACTCAGTTTTAAGAAAAAAGCGGGAAACGAGTAACGATTTAACAAAAGAGTGAAGTTTAACAAAAGTCTGTGTTGTAGTGCAGAGAAATCCTAATTGTAATTAAAAACTTACTAACCATAAAAATGTTAAAATGTGATTTTCTGCAGAAATTCGCGTACCACCATGATCTCTGCAGTACGCTATATATATTTCGTTATTATAAAAATTTTTAATCAACAACGAACAAGTATATTTCTTTGCAATCGAAAATCACGCCAAAACTGACAAAAATTGTGAAAATTGAAATTTGGAAAATTACACAATCGCAAAATAATAATTGAAGAGTGAGCTGTAAAAACATTGTAACTTAATTTTTGGACAACTATAAATATTTAAAATTTTTTTTTGAAAATATAACAAATATAAATAGTAAGTATGCAATATCGTATATATAATATTATAGTATGTATTATGATGTGTGTGTGTGTGTGTGGGGGGGGGGGGGGGTGTGCGTGTGTGTGTGTGTACATACATATATACATATACACGCACCACATGTTATCACACATTATACATTTTATCAAGAATATATTCTTAAAAATTCAAATATTATCTGATCATCGGTTTTTAAGTGAATAGTATCCACATAATACATAACTTTTGGCTTTATATTTTTCGTGTTTGCAATAAGTAACAGAATTTCATCTTTACTTGATGAAGACGAAGATTCTAAAAATTCACTTGCTACAAATAAGTCCATATTTCTTATCACAGTAGTCAGTAGTGAACAGTTCAAATTCAAATAATGTAACACTGGCCTAGCATTGTAGTGGCCCCGGCCTCTAAACTCGGGGCTACTTTTACCTCAATCAGTGCGCACTGAGAGAATTTTGCATTCCCAATGAAATGGGCAGCACTCAGAACGTGCGCACTAGTTCTACCAATGAAATACGCTTCAAGCACTCAGTGCTGCCAGTGCCAGCGAGTTTTTCCCAATGGAAGACACTATAGATACAGGTGAGACGAGATCCACTGCCGGTTTTTGAGAAAAGAGCCGGTTTTGTCAAAGAAAGACGCTGAAAAGGCAAATTTGATATCCGAAGCAGTTTATCAACAAAGACTAAAAGTCAGAACTGTAAGAACTTAAATAAAAGACTTGTCAGTGAAAACATCGCGAACCGACACTGCTGGCACGTTTCGGCAGTCGACGTGTGTATCATAGCCTATTTTCGGATGTTTGCATTGCATTTTTATTAATAACTCGAGAACGAGTTAGTCAATCGATATAAACTTTTTTTAGAAAAGTGGCTCAGTATTTTATTTACTCATAAAAAAAGTTTCAGAATATTGGCAATGATGCTTCTTTATAATTTCGTTTATAAAAGTGAGAATATGCTGCTAATTTCATAAGAACACATGCAAAATTAAAAGTTCAATAACTCATGAACCGGTTAGAGAATTGACTTGTTACACACGTGTTCAGATAATAAATAGAAACAATCTATTAAATTTTCAGGATATTGTCAATGTTAAAATGTTAGCGCCAGAACATCCTTAATTGTTTTCGAAATATTCAAGCTTCGAATTTGTTGCTCGACTTTTCTGCAAAAAGATGGTCGCCGAATCTCATCATCAATTATCATCCGATCATCGTTTGTTCGTCTGCTATGTGAGACGCGCGCGAGCACTTCTTCTATTGTACTCAGCAGACGAACAAACGACGATCGTTTCTTCTTACTACGCGGTCGACAACAACGTGATCAAAACTTGATAAGACGCAACGAGTCTTTCGTGAGACTAGTAAGTATCACGGTAAACGCATCGTAACCAAATATTCCTTGTCCGAACGTTATTCGTGTATAATTTCGTGTTGCGGTAAGCTTTAAAAATAATCAAGATGTTTGTTGGAAGACCAGTAAAAGTTAAACAAGGATCTATTCATAAAAAAGATTTAAACTGTAAGGACGCTATTGTCATCAAAGAAACCACTATTACCTCAAAACATGATCCTATATGGGTTACTCTATCAACACAATTAGATCATGTTGTTACACTCGCATCATTATTGTATACATTTGTGATGTGTGATTTTAATGTCCGGGATAAATTAATGAATCGTTCTTCTATGAAACGTCCCGAGAACAAAATAATGGAAAATTCATTAGACAAAACAGAGTCAAACACAGAATTAAATATAGCAGATACATCGACCTATTCACTGAATGTTAGCGTCAGGACACTTAAGGATGTGTTTGGGCTGTACAATACCAGCAAAAAGTGATTAAAATTTAAAAACTGCAGATTTCTTATATTTATATCGTCTGAAATATAAAATAAATAAATTTATATTACATAAGAAGTTCAACTATCGTAAAATAACGTGATTCTTAACGTCTTCAAGAAAGGGAATATTTATAATTAATATTTTTCGTAATCAACGATAAAAAATTTTGGTCTTGAAAATGCCCTGAAACCAACTGCAAAAAACGAAAAAACGAATAATTTATAAAACGATTTTCGGTTACTATAGGTATCGAATAATTTAAATATACATTTATTATAAAAGTAATGTTATATATATTAAATTAATAATTTTAAAACAAAATATAAACCATTTAATGCCAGCTTTAAATAACAATACCACACTATTTTCTACGTTGGCATTACTGCCTGTCAAATTTCGAGCGCAAAAAGTATAAATATAAGTTCTTTGAATCTTCGTAAATCTTTTAAAATGCCGAAAAATGATAAATATCGTTGGAAAAGGAAACGGGTATCGTAAATTATGTACAAGAAGCGAGTAAAACAAAGCGAAAACTGTTTGCAACTGGTTGCAAAAATCAGAAAGTGCCGACGTCCATAACCGTTATTCAATAGTAAATGAAAGCAGCGTACTGACTCATATTTTGCTAGTTTTAGGTAAATAACTTTTAAACGAGTAAGTGGATCCAAATGAACTTTTGCACGAATATTTATTAGTTTTATTAGCATATGAGGCATTCCATGACAAATCGATCAAAATCCGACGATGACATTTTAAATCTGCTCCGTAATTTTTATATGAAAGTACTTGTCGAAAAACATCGTCAAAATTTTTTTAGATTTTTTAAATTATCCGTTTCTGAAATATAGTTTTTTGAAAAATTTAAAAAACTGCCATTTTTAAAAATTTGAAAAAATTTACATAATTCTAATAAAATATAACAAAATTTTTGAGTCATGTACCAAGATAGAGGTTTTATAATTACAGGAGAAAAATTTAAAAAAAAATGTAAAATAAATTTTTTAAAAATGGACCACGTTTCTGACACAAAAATGAGCAAAAAAGTTTCTTATGATATAAGTCGAAAAAAATATATTTAAGGGGTTATGCCTAGTCAGGAAGCCAAAAAAAGCAAATTTCTGAGAATTTTGTTTGGAAAAACCATAAGCATATACTTGTACAGAAGTTTATATTAATATGCTAACAAAATCTTTTTGGTTTTTTTATTTTAAATAACCTGGTTTCGAATGGCAGTGGTCACCGCAAAAGTACTTTTTAAAAAGTGCTTCCCGGACATCGGCTATAACTTCCTAGTAAATGAATATTTTTACACAAAAAAATTACTGAATGTTCTTCAAATGTTACATTATTAAATGCGAAACTTGGTATAGAAAAGTATATACCTATATTTATGCTTTCTAACATATAAAATTGTATATATACTTTTCTATACCAATTATTTTCTGCTTTAACAAAAAACTGTTCAATATATCAACGATTCACTGCTTTAATGACTTTCCTTCGTTCATACATGTACTATTTCCACGTATTAGTCGTTTATGCATGCCTTTCAATACTCAAAATAACTGTTATATTTTTCAAACGGGTAATTATATAGAATAACTAACACAGCTCGGATTACTTTGACCTTGACATATGTTATCAAGAACATGATTCTGAGCAACTTTTCCTTATAACTTAATCGGCGGTCGCTACTTATTAAAAAATTATTAACAAATAAAGTTTGACAAATACAGTAGTTATTTTGAATCGCTTGACTTTCGATGATGAATATGTCGCAGCCACATGGTGTACACACACACACACACACGCGGTGGGGGTGCAAAGGGGCCCCCTCCCGCACCCCCTCCACCGGTAGGCAGGGTGGACCTCGCTTTACAACTTAGCATGTACTTTGTAAGTTGTAAAACGAGGTCCACCCAGCCTACCGGCGGAGGGGGTGCGGGAGGGGGGCCGAAGGCCCCCCTTGCACCCCCCCCCGCGCGCGTGCGCGCGCGTGTGTGTGTGTGTGTGTGTGTGTGTGTGTGTGTGTGTGTGTGTGTGTGTGTGTGTGTGTGTGTACACCATGTGGCTGCGACATATTCATCATCGAAAGTCAAGCGATATGCATTAAATATTTTGTTAAAGCAGAGAATAGTTGGTATATGAAAAGTACATATTTATATATCAACTAGTTTCGTCTAGTTTCGTCTTCGATAATAGCCAGAAACTCGTGTAGTCGCATTTTTGCTTTGGAAGTCAAAGACCGACTGGTAATACGTTAGATACAAAGGACACGAATTGTTGCGACGTAAACATTGCCCCTTCCTTGCACCCCCCTGCGTGCGCTCGTGTGTGTATGTGTGTGTGTGTGTGTACACTATGTGGCTATTCATATAGCCACATATTCATCATCGAAAGTCAAGCGATTCAAAATAACTACTGTATTTGTTAAACTTTATTTGTTAATAACTTTTTAATAAGTAGCGACCGCCGATTAAGTTATAAGGAAAAGTTACTCAGAATCATGTCCTTGACAACATATGTCAAGGTCAAAGTAATCCGAGCTGTGTTAGTTATTCTATATAATTACCCAAACTTGTTTTGTTAATAATTTTTTAATAAAAAACGAGCGACGGCTAAAACTTTTTAAATGTTGTTCAGGGTCATGACCTTGACAACATATATCAAGGTCAAGGTCATCGGTGACGTTGCCCTTAACCTTAACATTTAGAGCAAATAATTCTGGAATATTGATTTTTTTCAGATTAGAATGCTCTACATGGGTTTTCAGTAGGGGGTGCTAGCGTAACGGCAAGCAAGCACCTCCATCTTTACAATTAAAACTCAATTCTAGCGATTGAGAAGGAGCAATGAGTTCGGGACCATAGAAACTAATTAGCATTTTATGCGATAAAACCAAATTTAATTTTTCGTGGTGAAGGTGCTACGTTAACGGACGTAAATGAGGGTAATTGTTTTCCTTGTTTTTTGAGTGAAAAAAGACTATTTTGGAGTATTTTGACATATAACTATAAATGTGACGTGTTTGACAAATTTTTATGCAATGAAAATTAAGTATGTTATTAGGACACTTCTAGTCCTTAAAAGGCTGTGTCGATTATGGTTAAAAATATATCTATTCATGATTTATATAGGCCGTATTGCATCAAAGTTTTATAGGCCATCAAGAATCCACTAAATATTTTTAAATTTTGTTATTAAAACTTGAGTTTTTCAGATCGCTGATTACCAATCTGATGTTAAAGATGACAAGTTCAATTTAAAAAATTGTATGAAAAACCCCTGTATATAAATTATATTAAAAAATTTAAACACTTTAATTTTGACATCCGCCATTAATCCCACCATACTGAATTTATCAACTTTAACATTAGTATTTAGTGATCTGAAAAAATCCTTATGTTTAAGGCTCCTGGGTAGTCACCGCGGCCATATTGAATTCTTGCTATCAAGGCGAGAAATGACGTATTTTGTCGTCCGTGCCATTTGCAAATAAAAAGACATTTCAATAAAAAATCACTATAGATCGTTTCATAACACTTCTAAAATTTATCGAAAACTATCTTTTCTCTCCACAATGAACAAACAGTCATAAAACGAAGCCTAAACATACGGGTAAACAAGCCGTTTGACGACTATCGAAATGAGTGGAAAATGTTCCTTTAGCATATGTATTCCTTACAAATCTTACTTTTCGGTCAATTTTATATTATAAGTTTCACGAATACGTTAAATGTTAAAGCACAAGTACAGAGCGAATAATAAGGAAATGGCACGGACGACAAAATAGGGTTGTCAACATATCACTTTCTACGCTTTATGGTTACTTTCACGCCTTATAGTTCTTATTTCTACCGATGTCGTCACCGAGTACCCAGAAGCCTTAAATAATATAATTAAAAAATATTTGATAGATTTTTTATGGCATATGTAAGTCGCAACTTTTACGAAATACTCTATATTAATCACGAATTTTTTTAAAACTATAATCGACCTTACTTAATTTTGATTGTAATAAAATGTTTCCAACACGTCATATATCATAGTTATAATATACCAAAATACACTAAAATAGCTCTTTTTGTTATTTTAATCACAAATTTCTCAAAATTAACATGATAGAACAATTTTATAAACGGGATCGCCTAAAAGATTGTGAGAAACAACCTTCGGTCTTGTGTATTCTTTTTGTTGAACAGTGTTATCAATGTTTCGTCAAATGTAACTCACCCATAAAATACGTGAGATCCATCAACTTGAAGAATAGGGTCTCTTGAACTTGTTGCTCGGGATTCTTCTCCACGTTGTCCCACTGATTTCGCCGAGCCGCGCGCGCCCAAATTTGCAATCTTAGAGACGACTTGTCTTCCTCGTGCTCTACGTAATCGAGCAAATCGAGAGCCTTCTTGAAATCGTACTCATTGGCAATGACATTGTCGCTCGAGGTGTACAGCATAATTAATTCCCTCGGTGTGAGTACTCGCAGCTTCTTGATATCGTAGCCGTACGTCGTGAGCACTTGTGCTGGCAGGTCCTCCTGGTAAGCTATGAGCATCAATTCGTTGTCGATCGTTTTCACACAATCTACCACCTTATCCTCCAGCTCGTCCGACGCGAGTAGAGCCAGCTTAGCTAACGAAAGCATTGACTTTTTACGGGTGACCAGTTCGGATTCTTGAACCGCCAAGGTGTGAAGCGTATTGGCGGCAAATCGCAGCTCGTCGGTCAGCGCCGCTTGCACCCAAGACAAGGTGGGATGCTCCGACAGCTTTTCCGTCAACTCCGCGGTACCGCCGCGTCTGCATCTCTCAACCAACTGTCCCTGACGTCCGTCCTTCACGTACCAAGAGAATAAGAAGCCGGCGAAATCCTGCGCCGCGAACTTCTCGACATACCCGTCCAGCCGATTCTTATTTTCGGTCAACTCACATATTTGCACGAGCGAGGGAAAGTCGCAATATTTCTCAGCAAGCATGGCGGCGTTATCATATTGCTCCTCCTTTATCAGAGGCTGTATCAGATTGGCGCGTTCCGTCTCATATTGCTTCAAGAGAACTTCGAACTTCTCCGTGCCGCGAATGCTCTCCAAATGACACTTTCTTCCGTCCAATATCAGATCGATCAGGCTGACCAGTTGTTCGTACAACTCGTTTCTCACGGCGGAGTCGCCGGTTGCGGTCACACCGTGCTTAACGGTGATGCTCTGCATCGTATTGAGGCAATTTCTCAAGCCGTGTTTACCCGGCGCGGCCGTCCAAGGGAGATACTCCGTTATTTCGTTCAAAAACTTGGAAGGGACAAAGCGTTCAGCGTTGTACTGGCGATACTTTACCACCTCGTACAATACGGCTAATAAAATGGCGTTGACCTGTACGATGTACCGGCCGACCTGTTGCAAAGGTCTCTCGGACTGCGTGACCTCCACGGCCTTCTCCACTAGAATCGGTAGAAACAAGTGCACCGTGCTTACCTCGCGGTAGAATACGTCGCGCGCTGTAAGTTCGTCAGACACATGCGCTTCCTTCTGATTCAACGTCTGCTCTACGACCTCGTCTACGATCTCCGCATATCTGTTTTGTAGACTGTATAAAGTCAACGCCGCTACTATTTTCTCCGCGTACTCCCCGAGCACATGGGACGTAGACATAATGGTCCCCCTGCACGTTACCGCGCAGAACCTGTTCCACAAATTGTGCTCCTTCAAAAACATTACGAAGAGATCTAATGCCTTTTGTTTACCCTCTAGTTGATGCGGTATTTGCATAGAGGTGACCGCGTTCACCGTCATCGACAGATCTCTGTGGTGAGCCCATCTCGGATCGTTCGCCGGATAATCATCGATCAAATCCTTCGCGACCTTTAAAACGAGCGTGTCGAGAGTAGCATCGATGTCCATTACCGGATCTTCCTGTAGAGGAAACAACTGCGAAAGAATCTCGTCGCATTGCGCCTTATTCTGTCGCAGGCTCAGAAGAAAGGCAGCGCGTAATTGCGTAACCGCATCGGAGCTGCAGTACATATCTTGCAATTCGTCGTTGCTTATAAGAGTGGAAAAGTTCTGGGCTGTTTGATTCACTTTATAGGTGTAGTCCATGCTCATGGTGGTATCCGTGTACCCGGTATTAAAATCCTGCACCGCAAAGTCCACCGGCGTAATGGATACGAGACCGATACTTTTTGTGAACAATACTGGAGTCGACGAGCATATAGCACCACCAAGTATACCGTCCTCGCCGCCTCTCACCAGATCGATCTTATCCTGCTCGACTTCGGATGCGGTGTTAACTACGAGGACATTGTGCCGGTTGTATATAACTGCCTCCCAACCGCACAATATAAAATGATAGGAAGCTAGCCTCGATTCTATATCGTTGTGATAAAATATTGGGTCGATTTTCACTGGTATAAACCATTTGAACGAGTTTGACAATGTTGTGCCGACCAAGGGTAATAATCCAAGTGCAAAATGAATTTGTATGGATATGTCGGCGCAATGGGCCGCAATTAAAAGAATTATTCCTTCCTCGCATGTTTGCATATCGACGAACCATGTGTTCATGCTTTGAGGACTCGACTCCCAAATTTTTCTTGCAAATGCTTGCTGAACGATATGAGTGATATCTTCGTCAAATTCCATTTTCTCCTGTTCGTTATAAGAAAAAAACCAGTACTGCAAGGAAGACCCGGCGAGAATAAGAACTCTCGAGCCTCTCTCGTCCAGTGGCGTGCACGTGACTTTCACCAGTTTTGTTTCCGTGACAGGCGATTGTGGTATCGCCCCAAAAATGAGGGAGGTCATTCTGCGACCTATACCGCCGAGCCATCCCTGACTCGTTCGAAGCACCTGGCACGTAATTTGATTCTTTCCATTGTTGAACTGTGGTTGTAAGAGTGCCACCGTACACGTGGTCGTGGCTAGAATGCATCCATGGCCTGGTATGTGTATAAGACAATCCACTTCCTGTCCCGCGAGCTCAGCGCTAGTCTCTATGGAAGATCCTTCGTGTGCCACACTCGCCCAGAAACGTACCACTCCTTCCGGCGAGACTGCCATGCAGCTAGGAACCTATGGAAGTTTTCATATATGTATATATACGTAAAATACTTTTGCAAAAGTTTTGCATTTTCTTACTTCTCAAACATACGTCTTCACAAAATATCAGAAAAATGTCAAAAGCAATTGGAATGTATCATGACAAATATTATTTATACTTAATCTTCAAATAGTTGTTTCTCATCTTAGAAAAGATTTCAAATAAAAATGTTATAGTTTTATAACAAAAAAAAACATTAGGCAAGCAACTAACTTTTTAAACCGTTTGTTTTCTGTAAGATTTTAGACTAAATTATAAATATTCTTCTTTTTTGCATGAAAATTATGATCTTTTAATCAATCCACATAAAAATATAGTCTATAAAAGCATATTAATCATATAAAAGCATTAGAGCTAATTAAAAAAAAATAAGATATTTGATATCTTATTTCGACATAAATGCAAAGTACAAGGCCCTCGCTTTTTGAAAGTTTGCTTTACACCACTTCGCTTTAACAAAAGACTTTCATTAGAGCCTTTTCGCTAATCGGAAGAAATCCAAACAGAATTTTTGTTCTTCAAAAAAAAAATTGTTCTTATATAAATTAATAACAGTTGCTTCTTCGCTTTACGTAATTTCGGCTTACAAAAGGTTTCATATAATGCTCTACTCTCAAATAGCGGGAAAAACCTGTATCTTGTAAGAAGATATTCACCTTTCCATTATAACCTGCATGCATAGACTAATAAAATAAATTGATTGATGTAAAGCAAATATATAACTACATTTAGATAAAAACAATAATTGCAGTTGGAGAAAATCAAATTATGTGACAAAATTATATTGTTCTATTTAAAAAAATATTGATAATAACACATACAAACACGTGACAAAAAATTTGTTGTACGCAACAAATTTTTCCTCTTGAAACTAAAATTATTTGACATACCTTTTCCACCTCAAAAAAACCGAAATAATCGATGTAATATACTAAAGTAATTTACTTTGTTGAGAGTGCACAAATACATTATAGATAAGATTATAAGTGGTAATATAATCTTCTTCAATACCTGGTGACCAGGTGGTACCCAGACCGCTATACAATCTGCTTTATGAGCCAAATCGCTTTGAGGTAGTAACAATTCGCGACACTGGGTTTTAAAGGTTCTTCTTTGCTTAGAATCATGAATATTAGTTTTACATTGCCACACAAGCAATTTGCGGCCATAAACAAGCCAGGCCCAACCATCCACAGATACATTAACACTGACAGCTGTATTCCGATCTACAAATGTCAATGCCTCCGTAACTAAAACCGGCAGTGGAGAACCAAAGCTTTCCACTGTATGGCTCTGCGTCCTGCATATCACTTGTACAGATTGATTTGTCCGCCCAGACACGCTTGTCGTGCTAAAGTTGAAATAAAAACGATTACAATCCTGTTACCTTGAAATAAAACAAAATGTTATACAATATGTTAAAAAAAATTAATTCCATCAAAATTAATAAAATCTAACATAATATACAGTTGCTATTTAAGTGTTTAAGTTCTCTGAACATAATTTACATATTGGTCTATGAGTAAAAAGAACTATTACTGATATAACACACTATATAATTGTAAGTGTTACATGTGTGGCAAGGAACTTACGAACTATTTTTCTTCAGTGATTGAATTATTGACACTCGTTTTCTAGGGGAAGCTAACGTCCTCCCTAACGAACTTGCCATGTTCGTACGATCCATTTCTTTAAATCCTAATAACTGTCTCAAGGAAACATGTATCTTAGCCTTAACCTAAAAAGATATGAAATTGTATCAATTTTATAAAATACACAATCTCTTAACAGTCTTAACAAGCGACATTCGATTTAGGGTGCGATCACATGGAGCGGAACAACGTACGCAGAAAATCGCGGAACGAGAGCCTTGACCAATCACAAGCATTCCGTGAATTCACGGAACGCTTGTGATTGGTCAAGGCTCTCGTTCCGCGATTTTCTGCATACGCTGTTCCGCTCCATGTGATCGCACCCTTACACTCCATTTCGCGGTTTTCAAGTTAGGTTAGGCAAAGTATCGGCGCGGATCAGCGCGGATCGGCGCCATGTGATGATTGGCATGGAAGGAAAACAATGATTGGTCTAGTTTCCACCGAAGTCTTCAATGGCCTAGGGTCCGTTCCGTTTCACGCATTGAGCGCATAGACTAAGTTTCCACCGAGGGTTCGTACTGGGTCAGAGTCGGGTCAGAATCGGGTTGGGGTAAGCGCTCTTGCGGTGGAAACACCAAACTCGAACGTGAACCCTACCCAACAAAATTTTAAGGTAGGGTCTAAATGAGGTTCGATGGAAACGACAAGAGTTGAGTTAGCGTTACTGTAGTGTTGCCAATTTGATAAATGAGTTTATACATAAGTCTTCCAGAAGACTTTTTACACTTCATACTGTCGAGTTTGTAATATGAGAAATAATTTATGCATATTACTTTGGTACTGTGCAACTAATATTATGGCTCTCGGATCCATAATATTTTAAATGTTCTGATAGTCACATAACCTTCAAGCTACTGTTGACATTTTGCACAGTTGGTAACGTTCAACCTGGCCGCAACCCTGGTGTAACCCTGGTGTAATACTGGTTCGGTGGAAACAGGCAATTCAACCCAACTCTGACCCGACTCTAACCCGATTCTGACCCGGTTCGAACCCTCGGTGGAAACTTCGCTAAAAGTTCAACCGTGTTGAACTTTTAGCTAAGCAACGCCGTAACGCCAACCTTGACGAAAATTGAGGAGTGGGGGTAAAACGCTGGCTTTTCTTCGCTCCGTGAAATTGTACCTTTAGGATGCAGTCCCATGCACAGCGAAAAATCGGAAACGACAAAAGGGGAATGGACGCGCGTGCATACTGTGCAGAATTACAATCTTGTATCTACGTGATCTACGTCAGATTGTTGCAACTGTCTGCATTTTTGCAGTATTAGCATCAAATAAACTTTTGATCTCATTATGAATTATTCACGTACCTAAACAATGGTAATTGACACTATTATTACAGAATATTTATAGAATAAATAAAAATTTTTGTTAACTTAAATTTTCAATCAATATAATTTTGCGTACCTTTCCGTTTCTATTTTTCGATTTCTAGCGTCCCATGGAGCAGCTTTTTCAACAAGGAATGATACTCTAACCTCTTTCTTTAACCAATTTTTCTTCATAGAACCGAAAAATTAGTAATTTCGAGTGTAGTTGTTATACAAATGTTTAATAATATTTATTTTCTTTATATAAATAATACATTTTATTACTTTTTACCTTTAAATAGCATTTCCGATTTTAACAAGTTCTGATTTTTCTTCAATTTTCCTATTTTTTAGCTTGCATGGGACGCCTGAAGTTGAAAAAAAGTAACGGAATAAGCAGACGACGCGCTGTGCAGCTGCGCATGCTCTATTTCCATTTTGCGGTTCCCTTTTTGTCGTTTCCGATTTTTCGCTGTGCATGGGACTGCACCCTTAGTCATAGATCGCATTCCTTCAGTACTACAACCGCTCACTAAGCGCTTAGTGAGCTCTTGTATCTGATTGGGATATTCCTTTAGATCTAAAAATTTACGCCTATCAGATGCAAGAGCTTACTGAGCGCTCAGTGAGCGGTTGTAGTACTGATTGCACCCAATGGCTCCATTGGTTGTGTTCAGCGAACACAACTGTTGTACAACTGTTGAGTTCGTCTTATCAACACTCTGCGTTGATTGGTTGGTTCTGAAAGTAAGAGCCAATCACGTTCGACTGTTACTGAGCGACTGTGTTTGCTGAACACGACCATCCAGTACTACAACCGCTCACTGAGCGCTCAGTGAGCTCTTGCATCTGATTGGGATATTCCTATAGTACGGAAGCCCCTACGGCTCACCAGCGACTGTGTCGCCAGTAGTGGTTTAATTGTTTTCAACTTTTTCATATTTAATATAAAATTTCATTTAATGTTATATTAATAATTATTATTGCTATTACAAAGATTTTTTATAAAAACGTTTGAATTATTTTAATAAAATGTTTATTTATATCAATTATTTTTATTCCAGATGCGTCATTGCTCGTCTATGACGCACCATGTGCACAGGGAGGGAGACATTTGCAGAATGCGTTAATGCGGCATAGCTCTGATTGGCTGTGTCTATGACGCATTCTCTATTCCGCACTTCCATTCCGCACCGTGGGATTTCAGCCTTACAATTTCACAGGTTATTATGGGATTATCACAAAACTGTAAATTCACTGAATTTCTTTAAACTGTTTTTATTAATAACCTACCATTATCCAAAGTGACTCAATAATAAAATTCCATTATCTTTGATAATGCAATTCGATTTTAATAACTTTTTAATGTTCACGATGATGATAAAAACTGAAACATTCGAATGTAAACAATAACACAATCAATCAGAATAAAGACACCAAGTTCGAGAATCTTTAGTGTGCTCAGGCCCATAAATTTTCCACTTGCAACTAGTTGCACGAAGCAACACAACTTGCTGCTTGCACCCGACTCACGCGCCGCGCGAAGCAAAACGTGCTACTAGTTGCACGAATATGCAGTATGCTCACTCCGTCAATTGTTTGGTATCTTAGGCGGGACCAATCAGAGGATTTGTTGAGTAATGTTGAGCAACAGTTGATACCATGTTGATACGCCGTTGGCCCACCCTATAATGGCGGCGATTCGGGAACCGATAGATCAAAGGTGCCGACAGAGAGTGAGCATACTGGTTATACTGTGGTAGTTGATCGCGTACCAAACGGTCCGGTGTAAACTAGGCTAATCATAGCGTTCGAATTTTTTAGATTTGTATTGACGAATTTTTGGTTATTTCCTGTTCCTATTGCCTGTTGCCTGGCATTGTGCGAGGGCCTTTAACGCTTGTCCCGATTTGTGCGGTCTGATTTGCTCCTTCAACGATCAGGGAGCGCGATATACGCAGACAGACAAATAGATACATGCATTGTCTCGTGCATAGACTTATAGCGTTTTGTACTGGGAAAACTAGTGCACACTAAGGCCCGTATTCATAGTAGAGTCTCAAGTCAACACATAAGACAATCTTGATCAAGTCAGTTTTATTCAATCCAGACCATCTTAAGATATCTTAGGATGGTCTGAATTAAATAAGACTGACTTGATCAAGATTGTCCTTATGTGTTGACTTGAGACTTGACTATGAATACGGGCCTTAGTGTGCACCAGTGTTGCACTAGTTTTCTCAGTAGAAAACGCTATTTTATAGATAGACCGGCCCCTGCCGTGAGAGCACGCGTCCGAAGATAGACGGTGCAGACATAGCCGTGGGTAGAGACCCTCTAATAAGAGTCTGGCCACCTGGTCCCGCTTTTTGATTGGTCCGCCATTTATGCACGCTTCGGTATGTGTGCGAGTGAGACAGTGCTTCGCAACCGAGTGAGACAGCGAGCTCTCTCTCGTGTGATTTCGCTCATAAATGGCGACCATCCAACAGTTGTGGCCAGACTCTTATTAGAGGGTCTCTAGCCGTGGGGATTCTCCTCTCTCTGTCTTCTGATCGCTTGGTGGGGATAGAAGACCCGTTAAGCCCGGCTATTCCCTACACAGCCTACACTAGTCCCCACTCTAGACTTCTATCTCCACCAAGCGATCAGAAGACAGAGAGAGGAGAATCCCCACGGCTAATGGCTATTGGCTATTGTCTGCACCGTCTATCTTCGGGACGCGTGCTCTTACGGCAGGGGCCGGTCTATCTATATAAGTCTATGGTCTCGTGTCGATAGGCGGTGATCCTCGTGCCTCGTACGATTTATCCGAGTTTTGTGAGGGGCGAAGGAAAGGAAGACGACGTGTGAGATTCATAAGCGCTACGGATAGTGAAAGCGACCGAGTGTTGACGACATGCGGCTGTGACGGACGTTTTTAAAATTCACCCGAGCGGAATACATTGCTGTCATGTAGTACGATGACGTATAGCCATCAAAATCATACGGAGTACTTATTTTTTTTTTAGCTGTTATCATGGGATCTAGATTAAGGTAAGTCTGTTTTTCTTTTCCGTGCAGAGTCGCAGATTTCGATACAAATTCCTTTTGAGTGAGACGTGACGAGAGCATAGTTTTACTTTGCATCGCAGTAAATGGTTTTGCAATATATATAGAACGTTTTCGCTTCGTTCAACAGAATGTACTTTATATTGCAGATAGGGATGGGATCAAGTTCAATTTGTGTAATTAAAAATCCGAATCAAATCTAATAATAAAGTATTTTATTTTCTAGAATTCAAGTAATATTCATAATAAATAATATTTTTTTACATTGTATATTTCTTGTGAAGTAGTCGATCCCAACTAGTTAATTTTCAATTTTAAAATGAATACCTGTGTGCAGGAATGTACTTATATAAGTAGTTCTATCGTAATTAAGTTCTATCGTAATTAAGAATTGAATTTTTTTACAAGTAGTACTTGAACTCTAAGAGTGAAGCTGTTTAAAGAATGTATAAACATGTAAAGATTTTTAGTAACTTTTGTTCTATATTTTTAATTATATTTTAATTATATTTAATTTTAACGACTAATAATCTAATATTTGTATAATTACAAATATTAAATTATTGATTGTTGAAATTAAATATAATTATAAAAATAATAGATATATTATAATAATTGTTGGTTTGTTCAAACGTTTTGATTCAAAGAATTCTTTGAATTCTTTGAATCAAAACGTCAATGAATCAAATTTCTTCTTATTTTTCGAGGTACTCATAGAGTGTATATATATTTAAATCTATATATATATTTAATTCCTGATTATTTTAATCCACTTCATCCGTCTACTTTGAGTTTACTTGAAAGTACTGCTTTTATTTTTTGAATCATAAAGAGTTTGAAACTATACCAACAGATTTGAACTTACTTATAAGATACTTAATCCTACCACGCTAATTGTAATATAATCAAGTAAAATTTTTTTGCAATATCTTCATAGCTTACAAGCTGCATTTCATTCAAATTGCATAAACATGAGTATTTTCTGTGACATTTTCAGGGAAAATGTCAAACAACTTTTTGAATGCTTCTGCGAGGTAGCTGCGCCAATAGGGGAGAAGCCAGCTTGGATACTCCAGAAATACCCCAATTCCTTTTCGGATAAAGAGATACTTAAATCCGTTCCTAAATTTGCATATCCTTGTGAATTTGAAAAGTATATTGACATTTATTACTATGTGATTGTAAACCTTTTTACCTTTTATCATAATATCTCTGTTACATCTTTCTGTTTTAGTTTATTGGTACAGCACTTTTCGTTCGTGCTTACTAGCATAGATTCAAAATGGACCTTTGGATTCTGCCGTCACGATCCCAAAACAGAAACGGCTTTAGTAGTCCTGAGCGCACTTCCATGGCATGAAACATTTTACAAGTTAGTCAAAATATATTAATTAAATGTTTGTACAAAATCGATCAAAATATTAAACTGTGTTTTCATCGTAGACTATTGAATCACATTGCATCCTTGACCAGCAATGCCAGCGGAGAAGATCTGTGGAAGTTTCTTGAGAGTGTATATACATGTGGAGTTCCAGTGCCTGGAAACTCCATATCCATCCCTTCACCAAATTCTACATCGGTAAATTAATTGTTGAAATCTATTGCAATATTATAATTTGTCAAACTGACAAGTGTATTTGATAGGATAAATTTCTTATATTATCTTTCTGATATAATATATGTACAGACTGTTTTCTAATGCTTTTTTAATATTAAACTACTTTCAACGCATTGAAAATATATTTTGTTCCTTTCAGAATTTTATTTGTCAAAGCCCAAAACAGTTTCAATTACCTAGTATCCCTGAAAATGTAAGTAATGTTATTAACAGCTTATATATTTTAATATTTTTTCAATTGTTTTTATTTTAAAATAATTTTTAAAAGTTTGTCTAGAACATAAAATTGTTGTCAAATATCTCTAAATTGTGGTTTTACTGTTTCAGAGGAACTTGACTGAATATTATAGCGCTGTAGATTCGCACAATATGATGATGATATTCGCGTCTATGTTATATGAACGCCGTATCATTTTTATTTCGAAACGTCTATCAAGATTAAGTGCATGTGTACAGGCGTGCAATGCTTTAATTTATCCAATGATTTGGCAACATATATATATCCCCGTTCTGCCATTATCATTAATAGATTATTTATTAGCGCCTATGCCATTTTTGATTGGAGTGCCTACCTTAACGCTTCAGGTACCTATGACAAAAATCTCGTTTCAAGAATATTATTTAAAATATTATTATTTATAATACATACGTTTCGTATGTACATTTTAATATTATATATACATATATGTATTATTCGTATAATATTGTTTGCAGAAAGTACCCAAGAGTGATTTAGGAGAAGTTGTTATTTTAGATGCTGATAATAACACAATCGAGTCACCGTTTCAAGATCTGGAGTCTTTACCTCAAGACGTAGTGCGTAAAGCGATATACCGCTATGATACAATAAGATAATGTATCTTTAAGGATTAATATATGTCTTAAGTAATAAAATAAAAAGTGTCTATGTTGCAGGTGACGAATTTAAAGAAAGCGTTGCGCAACAGGCCAGCTCTTCTGGGAGATGGCGTATCAAGGGCATTCCTGCGTGCGTTAGTGCAATTAACTGCAGGTTATAGAGAAGCATTAACTTTACAGCAGGGTGAGCGTATTACGTTCAATCAAAATGCATTCGTCGAAAGTAGGCCATCCTCTATGCAACCCTTTTTACGAAAAATGTTGGAATTACAAATTTTCCAACAAGTAAGTAAGTGCGCGTTATAGATATAGCGTAATTATAACTGCTTGATACAATGTAATAAATGTTCTGGGTATTTCCAGTTTATAGAAGAAAGGTTGAACATGCTTAATTCAGGACTCGGTTTCTCGGACGAGTTTGAAATGGAAGCATGCAGTTATTCAGCTAAATCGAGTAGTAAATTTATGCAGCAGTACAGGGAATGGACTTACACTATGCGAAAAGAAAGCTCCGCATTTTTCCGTAGTGTAAAAGATAAGGCATGTTACATCAACATTTTAATTAAATTAGATTCAATATCGGTATATTTATTTCCAACATCTAGTATCTGCCTTTATTATAAAAGAAAAAAAAAATATTTTATCATTCTATTATCTTCGATTGCAGGCCAATCCAGCAGTAAAATATGCTGTTAAATCAGTAAGTTTAAAGCACATTACTTTGCGTTTACAGTATATTCTTTATTTAGTTGACATTTTTGAACGTTATTCATAACTTTCTGTATCATTTAGTATCTATTAGAATATAGTAGTCGATAGTCAATAGAATAAATATGTTATAAAAATATCTACAGGTGAAAGATAAAGGCAAAGATATGAAAACGGCATATAAAGGATTAAAGTGGAAAGGTATGTTTTCGTGATGTTGGGAATCTTTATTATTATTATTATGTTAAAATCCATTTATAAATATTTGTTTGGAGAACAGGACGGTCTAATAGAAGTGAAACCAGTATGAGATTTCACCAGCCACGATCGGCTCCCAGCTCGCCTACATTAGACAGAAGACCTATTGGATTTGCATCTCCGCCAAAGTCTCCAAATGGTGTATCAGCAGCAACTAGTTACCGAAAGGACTTGCGTTTGCGAAATAGCAATTTCACTGACACAAGGTATATATAATCAATAATCATTTATGTATTGATCGTTTCTTCGTATCATTAATATAATTTATTCTTATACTGTTTAAACTATTTCTTTATATAACAAATCAGATTAAATATTCCGTTTTAAAATTGTCGCACAATTATTTCCAAAACTATTGATTATCCAAAAAAATGGTTGGGTGTTTGAAACAAAAGTACCCAGCCGAAAAATAGGGGTACATTGGGTCAAACCAAGACGAAAAGTCATGTACCATTTTGCAAGATTCGCAATAGTTAGCGAATTATTAATTGATACGTCTGAGCAAATGAGCGCATGAGAAGCGGTAGGCCGAACTCGGCAGACATGTAAAATACCATTTAATACCATAAAATGGTATTTTACGTGTCTGCCGAGTTCGGCCTACCGCTTCTCATGCGCTCATTTGCTCAGAAGTATCAATTAATAATTCGTAAAAGTCATGTACCATTTTGTAAGATTCGCAATAGTTTACGAATGATTAATTGATACTTCTGAGCAAATGAGCGCATGAAAAGCGGTAGGCCGAACTCGGCAGACACGTAAAATACCATTTTATGGTATTAAATGGTATTTTACATGTCTGCCGAGTTCGGCCTACCGCTTCTCATGCGCTCATTTGCTCAGACGTATCAATTAATAATTCGTTAACTATTGCGAATCTTGCAAAATGGTACATGACTTTTCGTCTCGGTTTGACCCAATCTACCCCCATTTTTCGGCTGGGTACTTTTGTTTCAAACACCCTGTATACATGTCGTAGCCATATTACAAAGTCCGTCGTTTTATAAAACGTCTAGGCATTTTATAAAGTGCGGCCACATTCTCAAATCATGCTTGAAAATTAAATGTTTTACAATTTGGCTAAGAATTTTAGTTGTTTTATAAAACGCTAACAAGCGCCCCACCACGTTGTCAAACGCAACGATTTGTACATCCGTTTTAGATTCTGGCTAGTTCATTTCAGTCATTTTATGAACGGCGCGTTTTTACCAACGTTTCGTGTTTCTTGCAACCCAAACCAATTGTTGTGTGGGTGGGCTACAGTCACTATTTTTAATTGTACAATTATGGTTAAAGCAGAGAATACTTTATATTTATGTTAACATATAAAATTATATATATATATAATATATATATATACTTTTCTATACCAACCATTCTCTGCTTTAACAAAAAGATTGTTTAATATATCAACGATTCACTGCTATAAACAATGGCTGATGTTACTTTTTATAAAATCTTAATTGTAATAAATGTGTTTATACAAGCCTGAAAATTTTCTTATTTAAAAATACACATAATTATCTATAATATTAATATTATAACATAATTACCTATTAATTTTCTATATTTACCTATAATTACTTATTAATTTTCTATAAATGGTTATTCTATAAAGACAGTTCATTAAATGACTGAAATGAATCAGCCAGATTCTAAAACAATGTACAAATCGTTGCGTTTGACAATGTGGCGGGTCGCTTGTTAGCGTTTTATAAAACGACAAAAATTCTTAGCCAGATTGTAAAACATTTCATTTTTAACCATGATTTGAGAATGTGGCCGCACTTTATAAAATGCCTAGACGTATTAAAAACGGCGGATTTTGTAATCTGGCTGCGACATATATAAACATATGGATATTTTATACAAATCAGTTCTCTTCACCGTTTTGCATGTAAAAATTATTGTGATAAAATTATCGAAATTATTGAAAAATGAATATTTTATGAGATTTTGTATTTTATTTTGTTATATGTATATAATTTTGTTTTATTTTATTGTAGAATGTTTTTCATGTAACGTTGTAAGCTGTTTTTGGTAATTATGCACTTTAGGGGACAATGCTCCAATGACCTTGATATATGTTGTCAAGGTCAATGTCCTGAGTAATCTTCGGAAGGTTTTAGCCGGCGGTCGTTATTTATTAAAAAGTTATTAACAAAAAAAGTTTGAAAAATATAGCAGTTATTTTGAGTGCTTGAAAGGCATAAACGACTAATATGTACGTGGAAATAGTACATGTATGAACGAAGGAAAGTTATTTAAAGCAGTGTTAAAGCAGGGTTAAAGCAGTGAATCGTTGATATATTGAATAGTCTTTTTGTTAAAGCAGAGAATAGTTGGTATAGAAAAGTATATATATACAATTTTATGTGTTTGAAAATATAAATACAAAATATTCTCTGCTTTAACCCTAGGTACCCTCACCTATTTTTGGTTACCATGCTCGCCACACCAGGGTCTGTGGAACCCTAAAACTTTACTGACCTGTAACTCTCGACTAAATGCATATTTTTAAGCTTATTTATAGTGAAATCGATACCCCGAATTCCGAAAAAGACG
Organism: Leptothorax acervorum; assembly: GCA_035220615.1. NCBI lineage: Eukaryota > Metazoa > Arthropoda > Insecta > Hymenoptera > Formicidae > Leptothorax > Leptothorax acervorum. The sequence continues at coordinate 627,417 of JASTWQ010000060.1, forward strand.
TATAGCAAGGAAATTAAGCGAAAAAATTATTTGTTTAGAAATTATAAGCTGCAGAATAAATCATATCGCGAAAAAGAGTTAAAATATGATGGTTTTTATTAAAAATCGTAAAATTTTTTTAATTAAAATTTAAACAAAACGACCGGTGGATTCTTTTAAATGCCACTTCGAACTAACAAAAAAAAAATGGTATGATGTGGTTTGCTCTAAAAAGTATATTTATTTGAAACGACGAAAATTGTACATTTCAAAATGTTGATGAGTCGCGCGTTTAGTAGTAACGGGTAAAATTCTACTAATTAAATTTTAATAAATGGTTAGAAAAGGTTTTGATTCGGGTTTTGAGTAATAAACATTTATATTTTGCGTGTTTAGACGCGTTGTGCGCGCGTCCTTTGTTTGGACGCGCGAATCCTATTTTTTTAAATCAACTCAAGTACTTGAAAAATCTGTAACCAAATTACGTGAACATACAGGAGGTCGTCTGTACCCAAGTAAACGAAAAAAAGAATTTAAAGTGTAAAAAAAAGCACCCTGGACGTGACAAAAAATTACAATTTAGCCACACCAGGGTCCTACGAACCCTGTTCCAACTTCGTGCCAATCTCAGCTCAATACTAGTGTACAAAAAATTCTCTCTCTAGACCTATTGTGTTCACAAATATCTAAAGTTTTTTTACCTCCTTATGCCATGAGTTTAAATCGCATTACAAAAAATTTACAGCATTACTTAAAAACGCATAGGGTACGTTGGACCCTGGAGAGGGTACCTAGGGTTAATGATGGCAAAAGCATGTTAAAGCTTTGTTAAAGCAGATAATAGTTGGTTATTAACAAAACAAGATTCAATGACCATTTTCAATGACCAACTATTATCTGCTTTAACAAAGCGTATAAACTATTAAAATGTATATTCATAAATTATCATATTACTCTATTTCGTCAACTTTAACGCTTAAGGGGATCCTAAAGCGAAGGCCGAACTCCGACGATGTCGCTGTTTTACCGACAAAATTACCGACAACCCTACAAATGTTCGCACAGCTCCAGCTTTTTAGAATAGATACACCGCCAAGGTTAGAGTTGACAAGTCGTGAAAACATCAGCTTTATACACAAATTTGGTAGCTTTCATGCACAATGCAAACAACACGCCGCGTCCGTTGGAGTGTCTACTTTAATTCTGCAAGAGGAATTATAATTCTATACAGCCAATAAAAATCTGGAGCTTTGCGAAAATTTTCGGTCTGTATACGCTCGAGATTTCCATGATTTCGCAGAGCTCCAACTTTTTATTGGCTGTATAGAATTATAATTCCTTTTGCAAAATTAAAGTAGACACTCCAACGGACGCGGCGTGTTGTTTGCATTGTGCATGAAAGCTACCAAATTTGTGTATAAAGCTGATGTTTTCACGACTTGTCAACTCTAACCTTGGCGGTGTATCTATTCTAAAAAGCTGGAGCTGTGCGAACATTTGTAGGGTTGTCGGTAATTTTGTCGGTAAAACAGCGACATCGTCGGAGTTCGGCCTTCGCTTTAGGATCCCCTTAATATCTGTAACAGAAATAATTTGTTAAAGCAGAGAATAGTTGGTATATGAAAAGTACATATACAATTTTATATTTTAGAAATCATAAATACAAAGTATTCTCTGCTTTAATCATGGCAAAAGCATGAATTGTCATAGATTTATTTACCTTGTTTTGTTAATAACTTTTTAATGAACAACGAGTGACGGCAAAGGTCAATGACCTTGAACTCTTTGAAAGTCAAGATCAACATCAAGGTCAGTTCAAAGTAATTTGGGGCTGGCTGTGTAAAGGGAAATATTTACCATATCTTTTAATACTGGAAATAACTGCTATATTTTTCAAAAATTTTTTGTTAATTTTTTAATAAACAACGACCGCCGACTAAAACCTTCCGAAGGTTACTCTGGACATTGACCTTGACAACATATGTCAAGGTCAAGGTCACTGGAGCATTGTCCCCTAAAGTGCATGATTACCCTGTTTTTTGTCAAAACTAATTTTTTCTTGTTTTCCACAATTTATATAAAAATAATATAGAAAGGCACTACTTTGTCTTCTTCAGGTAGTGTTCAAGGAGAATATTTAATCCCATAAAAAATTTATAAAATTATAAAAACTGAAAAAATTGAGTTCAGCAGATAATTGCGTGGAAAGATTAAAATGAGACACCCCGTATATACATAAGTGGAATTTTATTATGTTTATTATTATTTATATTACAGTAGAAAACAATACTCACCTTTAAGTCCTAGTTCTCCTGAAGAATCGGACTCTCCATTGGAACGTATAAATATAGATCTCATGCACGAACTTCGAGATGTGATATTTCCAAATACACCGCCTGTGGATAGGACAGTAAGTCTTCTACAGTTTACACAACACTTATACATTACTATCTTACGATTTACACGAAGAGTACAATCTTATTAGTTGTCGAAAATGATGAAGGTATATCCATATAAATAAAGTATATTGTACTTTTTCTTTTACAATTGCACACATATTTTCACGCTTTCAGTTCTTGGCTGTAGTAAAAATATTTAACATATTGTAAGCAAATTTGATCCAATGCTAATTTTTTTATTAATAAATTATCTGTTTGCTTTAGTCATATAAATCTCTGTTGCTTTTTGTGAATCGTTTATTCGTGTCTTTAACAAGCGATGGACTTTATCATTTTCATGTCCAACATGAAACATTATGAGAGAAAATAGTTGTATACAGCATGTCCTCATAAAAAATGTCGAACGAAATATTAGATATATGCATAGATTATATGTACAATTCATAGGAAAATATTTTGCATGTTTGTACTTGAATCATCTTCGGTTTTCCGTCGGCATTACTTAATATTTTCGATTCTTTAGGTATTATAAGTCATTTAAATATCTACCTGACTTGATAAAGCAGTTACTTGGATAAATTAGGTTGATATCTGTTAATATGTGTTAAAGATATCTTTTTACAAATATTGATTGTTTTATCAAATGTTCATTCATTTTATGCTATGCACCATCTCTGTATTTACGTGTATTATTAAATATAATGGCACAATTCTGACTGATAATGGTTGCAAGTAAACATATACTCATGTGCCATTATGTTCATGCATCATATATCGAGAATCGGTAGAAACACGCTCTTTGATTATATTAATAAAATTTAGACATTTTGTAACTTTTATCAGTAAATTTCTTGTAAAGAGGAAAAGTAAATTTATCATGCATCACTTTCAGTTGAAACCAGTACGCAGTTTAGACAGCTTGAGACCTGCATGGAGTGGGCACTTACGGCACGGCCCTCCACCTAGTACTATCATTACAAATCCACGCAAAGTTTTCTCGACAAAGCAAATTTTATTTTCCTCCTCTCATCTCCTTCCCCCAAACAGTTCGAGTAATCAATCGAAACCGTTTACTTCTAATTCAGTAAATACAAAATCAAACAGTACCGTGGAGATTGAAACGTCACCTTTACTCGTATCACCCGTGTTACACAATCAAAATGCTCAACCAAATCAATTTTTGCGTGAATTGCATGTACATAATGATTTCGTGAAACCTGTCATTAACTTACCATCATGTATTCATGAAAAGGAGAAGTCTGAAGAGAGATTTTCGTCAAACGATAGAAAATTCAATCCGAAGGACATTTTTACACGTGCCGATCCAATTCCAAATGCATGGGACGGTGAACCTTTTGATATACCTTTCAAAACGTCAAATTTTCTTCACGAAGTAAACGAAGATGATCCTTTTGATACGAGTAGAGTATTTACGCCTACTTATTTGCGACAAACGGCACCACTTTTTAAATCCACGATCTCCTCGACGCCCGCTCAATTTCATCTATTATCACATCCATTCGATACTACATCCTGTTCTGCACAGGCTAAGGTAAACATCGTCGTTCACTATCTTTTATATTTATAAAACATTTCGATCAATTTTGGTTCGTGATTGTTGGTAAAGTATGTGAAAATACAGTACTCGAGATATTTCAGCTTTACCGAGCTATCGCATTCAGTCACAATCATGCGAAAAACCAACTTGAAAAAATTAACTGCTATTTTTCAGTATCGAGATAGCATTAATTATTGTCGCGAATCAAAGGATTTAAGTTTCAAGTCTCTAATTCGATAGTAAAGTCTTTAACAAGGAGATTTAAAATTTGATTATCGAGTGACTTAAAAAGTAAAAACTCAGTAAATCTATCTTCCCAAATTTTAACTTCTTATTTATAGCATTTCCACTTTCGTGTTTTTTGTCCACGTCCTCAACTTTGGCTGTGGTAAATTTTGTAGTAATTTATGTATGAACGCAGTATCAAATTGTCAAACGATAATGTCCAATAATTTTAAAAATGCGTATATAGAATGAACTATTTTAATGTATCACTTTATACGTACTTGAACTATATTTTTTATTTTAGAAAAAAATGAAGGAAGAAAATAAAGTTTCACCGTTTTTAGAAGGGCATGCAGAACATGTATACATGTTTTATAGTATGAACTTTTTTACGAGATGCCGTCTATTTTTTTTAAATAGAATCATATAATTTTTTAATAATTTGATTCTTCAAATTATTCTATACTCGGTAAGACAAGATAGTCATCGAAAAAAATCTATATCTACTTTATGAAATATTACATTTTTTATGTTAACACACTCTATAAAACATAAAAATTCCGTCATATATTGCTTTCGATTATTTCATTTTTTAATAATTTTTTCTGCTTTAATATTTTTATGCGCAGAAAAATAAATAACAACATATTGATATATAAAAATTTGCGATTTGTAATTGCGTATTTCTTCTATATATAAATAGATGCATGCTATAAAAAATTTGTTACATAATATCATCAGTTTCTTTTTAGAATTGAAATTTTTATTCTATTTTTTCCGAGGTAACTGATGTACTCGTGATGGTACAGTAGAATAGCTCATTCCGTATATGAAAGCCATACATATGCATGCACATTAAGTCAATCATTACCATTAAAAAATAACATTTTGATATTGCAAATTGAAACGCGTTATCCTCTCATATAGCAAATGCTGCCTGAATTCATTAATGAAAATTAAAAGATCGGTACGTGTTCTTTTCTTACAGGATTCTCCCGACGTCCCAGATTTAATACGGCTAGATTCAACAAATAGCAACGACGACTTCGATCCGCTTCTATCTAAATCTTCCGAATTTTCGAGCACAAAACAGATGAGTCAATCGTTACATTTACCTGAAATGGGTGAAGGTCTTAGTAACCCCTTATACCCTTATTTTCAACAACCGTTGCACAAAAATAATGAGAAGGCAAAAACTTCCGATAACGTGGGTGATATAAATTTATTACAGGCGTATGGTATAGACTTTAATAAATTTAGCTTATCCAATGGTGATAATTCATCCGCAATGAATACCGCCGCGTATAATCGAAGTGACAACAGTATTAATGACACGATGGACACATTCAGTTTAACGCTGAATGCACCTGCCATTAAATCACAACACAATTGGACGAAGTTTGAGTAAATATTAGTATATACATATATATATATATATATACAGGGTGTTCTAAAAAGGTACGGCCAAAATTTAGGGAGATATTCCTCACACCTAGAGGATGAAAAAATGTTATATGAACATGGGTGAGGAAACGCTTTTTTCAGAAGTTAGAGCTTTTTCCTGAGTATGCGACGTTACGACTAAATGAGATAGTGACCTTATCTGCCAGGCAGAAATCAGAAAAATATTAACCTTTAATGTTATGGTTATTTGTTTACACCTAGATAATAATCCTAAATTGTTTCTTGTGTAAGTAATACAGTCAACAGTATTTTCAACATAACTCCTGAAAAAAGCGTTTCCGCACCCATGTTCATATAACATTTTTTCATCCTTTAGGTGTGAGGAATATCTCCCTAAATTTTGGCCGTACCTTTTAAGAACACCCTGTATATATGTATGTGTCGCAACCCTATTGCAAAATCAGCCTTTTCGCAAAAAGCCTAGCTTCTTTGCAAAAGGCCGCCCTTTTGCGAAGCACTAATCGTTTTCCAATAAGACTAAACGCACTTTAGGCTTTTTGGCACACATGGGCTGGTGCTAGGCTAGGCACTTTGCAAAAAGTCTAAAATACGTCAGTCTTATTAAAGAAATGATCAATTGCTTTCGCAAAAGGACGGCCTTTCACAAAAAAGCTAGCTTTTTTGCAAAAAGGCTGATTCTGCACTAAGGCTGCGACATATACACAGGGTGTCTGGTAATAGGTGTAACACTTGCCATGGGTAGGTAGAGAGGATTAAACTGAATAGAGTTTCTCGATAATTAATAAAAAATTAATTAATAAAGATTTACGAATAAGTGTGCATTCAGCGACAAGAGACAGCCCAGTGTTACGCATCATTTGTTGTTGCTAAAGGCACGCTTCTCTCAATGCCTCGTACACGTAATAACCGCAATCGCGTGACGCTGGACTGCCTCTTCTCGCCGAATCGCGTAGACGCACCCAGGTAAGTAAAATGTTAGCAGCATGCGCACAGATTGACAGCAAATTTGATCAGATTTTACACCAAAACCATACCCATGTCCGCATTGAGCTGGTGGTCTGTCGGCAGAGCCTGCTGACAAGTGACAGATAATGTGAGCAGATTGGCAGCAGAAACAGAAACCGTGCAGTCTGCCCCGTGCAGAGTGAGCACCAATCTATTCACACTGCCTGTAAGTATATAGGCTCTCTGTTGCATTTCTGGCAACAGTTTGACAATATCATCTGATACAGCAGCTTTCTAACATCAAAAATTTACTGCAAAAATTTATGCTGAATCTGTCTGCGCAGGTTTGGCTATCTGGGGCACTGATTCGCAGATATTTATTAATTAATTCTTTATATTACGAAACTCGAAACAATAAAGGATGTTTCTATTCAGTTCAACTCGCTCTACCTACATACGAGAGATGGCACGGTAATTACCGAACCAGACATCCTATGTATATATATGTACCTACAGGGTGTCCTCTTTATTTCTTACATCTCAAATAACTTTTTTATTTGTGATTCTAGAAAAAAATTCTTCAAACAAAAGTTATACGGTTTCAAGGGGGACATAAAATGGTGGCAGTGATTTGACCTTGGATAGTCGTTTGAAGGTCACGTAAAGGTCACCTTCAATTTCTTAAATAAAACCCCCTATATTGTAGTATATCGTTTGAAAGGGTATAAAATAAGAAGAATTTTGGTCACAAACCAGAGGTCGATACGTTGATCCGTTTGGGAGTTATTTAGGGTCAAAGTTCGAAACAGACAATTTTTGATTATATATAACTCCCGAACGGGTCAACGTATCGACCTCTGGTTTGCGCCAAAATTTTTCTTATTTTATGCCTTTTCAAACGATATACTACAATATGGGGAGCTTTACTTAAATTTTTTTAGTGTCCCAGGGGGACTCCAACTCAAAAATTTTATATGGAACCCCCTATATTGTAGTAGGTATATCGTTTGAAAGGGCATAAAATAAGAAAAGTTTTGGCGCAAACCAGAGATTGATATGTTGATCCGTTTGGTAGTTATTTAGGGTCAAATTTCGAAAAAGCCAACTTTTGACCCTGAATAATTCCCAAACGGATTAACGTATTAACCTCTAGTTTGCGCCAAAATTTTTCTAATTTTATACCCTTTTAAACGATATACTACAATACAGGGGGTTCTATTTAAGAAATTGAAGGCGACCTTTGCGTGAAACCTTTTGTCCCTCTTGAAACCGTACAACTTTTGTCTGAAGCATTTTTTTCTGGAATCACAAATAAAAAAGTTATTTGAGGTGTAAGAGATAAAGAGGACACCCTGTATACATATATGGCTATTACACACACACATTATAATTGTAAATATATCATTAGTACCTTTTCGTTATGCATTTAGATACCTTTATTAGCAAACATTCGCATATTAACACTCTTTTTTAAGATCATCTCGTCGTGTCAGTCAATAATTATCATGTTATACACACAACCGCCGGAATACTGTTTTACGCCGTAAACAACATATACTTATGTACTTCCTCTGTATATCTTTTGCATTAAAAGCCAATGGTATCTGTGCATGTATATTTCGGCCAGTGCGATTTCTATTTCTATTATATAATCAGTATCTTTTCCGCTACATTATTATTCGTTCACGGATTGTGCAATGCGAGAACATAATGTTTTTATTTGGTGGCAACAACGGTAAACCTAGTCAATTAGGGCCTATACGAGAAATCAATCGCCACTTAAATATGTTGTAGGGGAGGTCTTTCTGAGTAATTCTACGCAAGAAAAAAGTGGGGGACGGCATTGGTTTAGAAAATATAGCAAATTAAAATTTCAGATTTTTAATGCTTTTTATTAGATATTATAAACCTATAGGTTAGTGACGTGCTTTATAAGTATGCGCTTTGTAAGTTGACGCACATACTAATTGTAAAGTGCACCACTAACCTATAGGTTAGTGACGCTCTTTATAGTTTATGACTACGTTTACACGGATTCTAACTTCGACTTAGTAACTCTGATGTTATAACTCTTACTTAAAAGTGAGTTGCGTTTACACGTTCAGGCTTATCTTATTCCCACCAAGCTGAAATAGCTTAACAACTTTCGAATGAAGTAAATCAAGGATTTTCATTAGTACCAATATAAAGATACGCTTAGATGGGAGCGCCGAGCATCGAGCGTCAAACACGCACGCAGCACCCTTGCGCAGATGTCTAAACGTGCAGATTTTAGCTTCTTGAGGCTAATTCTAGTCTGTAACAATTTTGCAAACAATTAATGGATAGTTAAGATGTTTAATTTTTACGGTTGGCATTATCGTCATCATTATACTGCGGCCGTTTACACATCCTTTTTACATCGATGTAGTAACTCTAAGCTTCTTCACCAAACGACTTTGAGTTACTACATCGATGTAATAACTTCGGCGTAAATCGGACCGTGTAAACGTAGTCATATATATGTTACAGTTAAAACCCGAAATCCGCCAAAACCCGAATTTACTAGGAAATTCTAGTTTAGTACATTCGCGTTCTAACTGAAATAATTCAGTTAAAACTAGAATTGACCGACTGCTTTAGTAAATTCATGATCTGACGTGTTTCTCTTACAGTCAAAACGCGATCCGTGTCGTGGCACTTTCAAAAACGCTCACAACGCGTTCTGGCAATATGAAAATGCCACAACGCGTTGTGGACGCTTATTGATGCAGCCATGACACGATTGACTTTCGATGATAAATATGTCGCAGCCACATGGTGTACACACACACACATACGCAGGGGGTGCAAGGGGGGCCTTTGGCCCCCCGCTCCCGCACCCCCTCCGCCGGTAGGCAGGGTGGACCTCGCTTTACAACTTAGCATGTACTTTGTAAATTGCACCCCCCCCCCCCCTCCCGCGTGTGTGTGTGTACACCATGTGGCTGCGACATATTCATCATCGAAAGTCAATCGTGTCATGGCTGCATCAATAAGCGCCCACAACGCGTTGTGGCATTTTCATATTGCCAGAACACGTTGTGAGCGTTTTTGAAAGTGCCACGACACGAATTTCGCGTTGTGGCTGAATCTGAGAAGCCAGAACGCGTTCTGGTCGGTTTTTTCGCTCAGTGAGCGTTTTCGATCTTTGAGCGTAACATATACATATATAGCCTTGCAGATTTGTGGGATTTCGCGTTTTGACTGTAAGAGAAACACGTCAGAACGCGAATTACCGAGAGGGCTTAGTTAAAACTAGAATTTCCTAGTAAATTCGGTTTTTGACGGATTTCGGGTTTTAACTGTAACATATATATATATTGTTGCGCTCGTCCGCGCGTTCGCTTCTCTCACTCACGCACTCACTCGCGAACGCGGCGCGCAGTCCCGTTTCCGGGAATAATCACTCTCAGTTGGAAGAGAACTCGTTTAATAATGAAACTCAGAGAAAGTTACAAGCTCGTGAAACACGTCTTTACGGCTCGAAAGCCCGGCGGATAATCTGAATCGCGTCTATTTACAAATAACGATGTTCCGCTCGTCGTTAGGCGCGTCGTCAGGCACGTCGTCAGGCAGCGCTTCGCGGCTGCCTTCGAGGTTTCCACCGGGTGTCTCGGCTCGGGCGCAACACTAGTGCGGAACATCGTTATTTGTAAATAGACGCGATTCAGATTATCCGCCGGGCTTTCGAGCCGTAAAGACGTCAGGAGCTTGTAACTTTCTCTGAGTTTCATTATTAAACGAGTTCTCTTCCAACTGAGAGTGATTATTCCCGGAAACGGGACTGCGCGCCGCGTTCGCGAGTGAGTGCGTGAGTGAGAGAAGCGAACGCGCGGACGAGCGCAACAATATATATATATATATACTAGGAATATATATATATATATATATATTTTTACTAGGAAATTCTAGTTTTAACTAAGCCCTCTCGGTAATTCGCGTTCTGACGTGTTTCTCTTACAGTCAAAACGCGAAATCCCACAAATCTGCAAGGCTATATATGTATATGTTACGCTCAAAGATCGAAAACGCTCACTGAGCGAAAAAACCGCCCACAACGCGTTCTGGTCTCACCCTGTATATATGTATATATGCAGGGTGAGTTTTTTAAATTGACACACCTAAATATTTCGGAAAAGGCGCATTTTAGAGGAAAAATTTTCAGACAAAAGTTGTATGGTTTGAAGGGGGACACATGATGAACAATATGGACTTGACCTTGAGTGACCTATTCAAGGTCAGGTCAAAGTTACCTCAAATTTTTTCAATAAAATTCCTTATTTTTTATTGTATATTCTTGTAGCTTACCTCGAGACTTTTCCAAAATACTATAATAAAGTATTTTTTCATTAAGTACTTTTCGAGTTATTAAGGCTTGAAATTTATAGTACAGCCGGCATTACCATTATCCAAGGTGTACCGCGTGGAGGTTGCAAATTTTGGAGTAATGTTTTTATCGATAAATACGATAATAATTATAAAAACCATTACCCCGGTGTAAATACCATCTGATCCGAATAGAACTGTCTCGCATCATGATCTGGTCGTTCCGATTAAAGAAGAGTTGTGACACGTGGTTACAAATTTAATTGTCCAGAATAGTCTCTAATTAGATAATAGAGGGACGACGACGGATACACCTTGAGTGATGCTAATGCCGGCGGTACTATAAATTTCAAGCCTTAATAACTCGAAATGTACTTAATAAAAAAATTCTTTATTATAGTGTTTTGGAAAGGTCTCGAGGTAAGCTACAAGAATATGCAATAAAAAATGGGGGGTTTCATTGAAAAAATTTAAGGTAACCTAGATCTGACCTTGAAGAGGTTACTCAAGGTAAAGTCCATATTTTCATCATGTGTCCCCCTTGAGACGATACAACTTTTTTCTAAAACATTTTTTTCTAAAATGTGTCGTTTTCGAGATATTTAGGTGTCAATTTAAAAAATTCACCCTGTATATATATGTATATATATATATATCTCATAATGCTCAAAATAACTGTCGATTAAGCAAATTTCAATTTGCTATACCTTCTAAACCAATGCCGTCCCCCACTTTTTTCTTGCGTAGAATTACTCAGAAAGACCTCCCCTACAACATGTGGCGATTGATTTCTCGTATAGACCCTAATTGTCTAGGTTTACCGCAACAACATAACAAAAAGACTCGAGGAAATAATAAGTTTGGACGAACCAAAAATTTAGATACTGTAATACTTTAATGTTGATTGATATGCATAATTAATATGTTAAAAACCCGCAAAAAAATATTGTATTTACAAAAATAACAGTATTTTATATTGCGTATAATATTGTTACATTATCTTACGAAATTCTAAGGTATTATTATAATTTCTACATTACATTTTCCTCTATTTACATCTTACCAAATTTTCATGAAATACTCAATTACATGAGTACAGTTTTATAACATTCGTAGATGCTTATAGGTACCTAAACATATTTATATACTGTAATGAAAGCGACCGCATATATGCAATAGCGAAGGAAACTAAGTGAAACGAAATACCGTACAATTTTATAGTTTAGATTATTGTTAGATATATCAATTTTAATAATTGTTGCACATTTATTGGCAATGCTTTATAATAAATTAATGCAGAAAAATAAGATGCACCGTTTCTATTATATTTGTTATTATCCCGTTATCGTGTCCTACATATACGCATTCTTATTACGTATTTTTGCATATTCTGAAATATATTAAAATATAATTTATACACTACCAACCAAAAATAAAACAAGTAGAAACTTGTACATTGCTTCCTCATAGTTTTTAAGTGAGCAAGTAGAAACTTGCACATTGCTTCCTCATAGTTTTTAAATGTGCAAGTAGAAACTTGCACATTGCTTTCTCATAGTTTTTAAGTGAGCAAGTAGAAACTTGCACATTGTTTTCTCGTAGTTTTTAAGTGAGCAAGTAGAAACTTGCACATTGCTTTCTCATAGTTTTTAAGTGAGCAAGTAGAAACTTGCACAATGCTTTCTCATAATTTTTAAGTGAGCAAGTAGAAACTTGCACATTACTTAATCAACATTTTATTTCGCTTATAAAGCTTCCTCTCTATGAGAAAGCTTGTTTTTTTTTTTTATGTATAATTATTAGTGAATATTCCTTAATTTGGCTTCTTCATGGAGGAAGCTTTATAAGCGAAATAAAATGTTGATTAAGTAATGTGCAAGTTTCTACTTGCTCACTTAAAAATTATGAGAAAGCAATGTGCAAGTTCCCAGATAGCAAAATCTGACTGAAGCACGTTTTGAAATTTATGTGCTACATATTATAGCGACAGAATGCTATCAATATTTTAGCAGATTATGCCGTTTCAGTTAATGCCGTCAGAAACGCAGCAAAAATCAAGCACTACGTGCGTCACGATGTAATGGCAGAAATGCGGCAAAAATTGAGCTGAGATTACCAGCATAAATAGAGCAAATTTCAAACATCGTATGCTGGCACAATGTGTCCAGCAGAATGCACACTGAGATTGCACATAACTTGCTCTCACAGTGTAACAACAGATTGCCAGCAGAAATCAAACTTGTCTGCAAGTACGCTATGATGGCAGAAACGCAGCAGAAATTCAATATGCTCTGTCGTCATATGAATTAAATTGGATAAAGATTTTCGAAATAATTCAATGCCGATAGATGGCATCCGATATCTGTTTCTCTTATTTAAAATTTGACGAACAATGCTATAAGAACGGTGTCAAGATACACGACAGCGTCTCGCGCCAAGCAGCGCCTAAGTTTAACCCTTAAGGGGATCCTAAAGCGAAAGCCGAACTCCGACGATGTCGCTGTTTTACCGACAAAATTACCGACAACCCTACAAATGTTCGCACAGCTCCAGCTTTTTAGAATAGATACACCGCCAAGGTTAGAGTTGACAAGTCGTGAAAACATCAGCTTTATACACAAATTTGGTAGCTTTCATGCACAATGCAAACAACACGCCGCGTCCGTTGGAGTGTCTACTTTAATTCTGCAAGAGGAATTATAATTCTATACAGCCAATAAAAAGTTGGAGCTCTGCGAAATCATGGAAATCTCGAGCGTATACAGACCGAAAATTTTCGCAAAGCTCCAGATTTTTATTGGCTGTATAGAATTATAATTCCTTTTGCAAAATTAAAGTAGACACTCCAACGGACGCGGCGTGTTGTTTGCATTGTGCATGAAAGCTACCAAATTTGTGTATAAAGCTGATGTTTTCACGACTTGTCAACTCTAACCTTGGCGGTGTATCTATTCTAAAAAGCTGGAGCTGTGCGAACATTTGTAGGGTTGTCGGTAATTTTGTCGGTAAAACAGCGACATCGTCGGAGTTCGGCCTTCGCTTTAGGATCCCCTTAACGGTCACACTGGGTAAAATACGCCCCAGCATTTTTTTGACTTCGAAAACGACCCAGTAAACCAATAGAAATGGGCCTTTTGCCGTCATCTACAGGTAGTTGGGACCTTCAAGTATCGATCCCCGTCGGTGGTATATTTTTCGGCCCGTTAGTTCTCTCTCGGCAGCCGTTCAAAGTGGGCGTCTCGGAGTTGTGGGGTGTATTTCACCCAGTGTGACTCATACGTAATAATTTGAGTTTTTGGGAGTATTTTTTTTTCGTTTCTCGTTGTTCCAAAGTGAACAGGCAAGTACACAGTTGTTTTTCGTTGCTTAGAATTTTTAAAAAAATTTTACTGTGTAATTATTCATGCGTTGAAAGTGGGCGTCTCCGAGTTGTGGGGTGTATTTTACCCAGTGTGACTCATACGTAATAATTTGAGTTTTTGGAGTATTTTTTTTTCGTTTCTTGTTGTTCCAAAGTGAAGAAGCAAGTACACAGTTGTGTTTTTCGTTGCTTAAAATTTTTTAAAAAATTTTACTGTGTAATTATTCATGCGTTGAATGTGCCTATGGCATCGAATAAAAAATTGTAACCTTTTCATTTACTTAAAGTATGTAATTTACAACGTAAATATATTTTTTTCATATTTTTTAAACCATTTTTCATAAATATATTGCTATTTTTTCCATAAAAATGTCCTTTTCATTTTTCCGCAAAAAATCGCACCTTCATACCTCAAAATAAATATACTTTTTGGAACGGCCGCATAAACTGCAATAATCAGTGAAAAGTGCATCATCTGAGGATGAAAAAACCGTTTGAAAAATTAAAATATCTTAAAAATTGAAAAAGTTACATTAGTTTTTGTGAAAAAAGTCACTTTTCCGACTTTTTTTTTTCAACAATTTTTTTACATATGTTAAATTAATTTTTTGGAAATCAAACCTATACAGTCTTTTTAAGGAAGACAAACTACAACAGGATATTTTTTTTTTTTTAAGTTACCTACAATTTTTTATACACGTGCAAACACGCTGGGGTGTATTTCACCCAGTGTGACCGGTACGGGATTCTCGGGAATTGTGACCGAAAAGAGTTAAGATAAATCATGGTACGACACAACTTTTGTATCAGTTGTATTGTAGAGTCCACTCTCATATAACAAAGAGAGTGGCACACTTGAAAAATAACATTTTGAAAATAATAATTCTCAATATGTATGTATAATGAAAATTTCTGATAAATTAAAGTATATACAGGGTGTCCCACGATAGGATGTACATAGCTTAAGAATGTGTTCTTGACGTTTTTTTAAGCCAAAAAGTTCCAATAAACATGTAGCCTAAGATCAATCGTTACAAAGTTATTTGCACTTACGTGCGAAAAGTAACACTAATTGTAAGTCAAAAAGTTTATTAAATAAGTACATCAGTAAAAGTTTCACAGAATTAAATGTCGCAGTTACAATGTCATTTTCAAAATAACCTCCTCGATTAGTTAGACACATTCTCGCCCTTTGTGAAATCGAGGGACTCATAACAATGATTTTTCGGGATCATTTTTGATGATATTGGAAGCATGAATTATTCGATTCAGCAAATCATCTCTGGTGTTCGACTTTACCGAATACCCCAATGATTTTATATGGCCCCAGAAATAGTAATCCATAGGCGTTAGATCCGGTGACCTGGGTCGCCAATTAACGGGACCCTGGCGCCCTATCCAACGATTTTCAAAGTTTTCTTTTAGAAATGCAGTGCCGCCCTGCCAGGTCACCGGATCTAACGTTTCTGGATTACTATCTCTGGGGCCATATGAAGTCATTGGTGTATTCGGTAAAGTCGAACACCAGAGATGATTTGCTGAATCGAATAATTCATGCTTCCAATATCATCAAAAACGATCCCGACATTGTTATGAGTTCCGTCACCTCGATTTCACGAAGGGCGAGAATATGCCTAGCTAATCGAGGAGGTCATTTTGAAAATGACATGTAACTGCAACATTTAATTTTTTGAAACTTTAACTGATGTATTATACTTATTTAATAAAATTTTTGACTCACAATTAGTGTTATTTTTCGCACGTAAGTGCTAATAACTTTGTAACGATTGATCTTAGACTACATGTTTATTGGAACTTTTTGACTTAAAAAAATGTCAAGAACACATACTTAAGCTATGTACATCCTATCGTGGGACACCCTGTATATATATATTGGGGAAACATATGTAATTCTTATTTTGTCTGAGTTTTTCTGAAAAACGTTCCAATTCGTACAAAAATTCTGAGAAAATAAGAACATTTTTATAGAAATTCTGATTAAAAAATATATATATATATATATTAAAAATAATTCTAAAAGATATTTTTCCATCAGAAAAATCCTGATTCATTTCTGCCGTGTTTCTGCTGCCACATCGTGACAACACATCATGTTCGATTTCTGCTATACATCTGCTGTCGATAACTGATATTGCAGGCTCTGTTTGTTATTAGCTGCATTTCTAGCATCATATCGTGACGGCATACCGTGCTTCGTTTCTGCTGCATTTCTGCCATCACATTGTGCTGGCAGAACCAAAGCTTAATGAGGACGCAGCGGAGCGGAATCTGCTGCAAATTCGTGATTGAATCTGCTGGCATACTGTTAGCATTTTGCTATCTGGGTACAATTATTTTAAATATAAAAGCACTGCAGTAAAATAAAAAATAACGCTGTACGTTAGAAGAATAATTTGGCTTTTTAACGTCATTTTTCACGTCTTATAGGTCACAATTTTGCCAAGAGTGACGCTGTGTGTACTGTCAACGTGAACTTACAATTAGCAATAGAGCCAGCAAAAGCCTTACGTGATCTTGCATTAGGGCCTGAGCAGAATGGCTGACTTATAATTTTAAGACAATATTTTATGCTTTAAATCTTTGTTTTTAGTAAGGCACAGTACTGTGTTGTGTTTTAAGTCTTACAAACGTTAACATTTTGTATACACGTTTAAGACTTGAAACATAAGACAGTATTGTGCGTTAGTAAAAATAAAGATTTAAAGCATAAAACAGTCTTAAAATTATAAGTCAACCATTCTGCTCAGGCCCTCAGAAAGAATTTACAGAATAACACGATAGAAAGTGTCTAACGTATATACAATCTTTAAAGGGTTATAGAATAGACTTGATGCTCTGTATACATTTTATACAGTTATGTGCACATTTTCGCGCACGCACGTATTCATATTTAATCCGACTACAATTTTGAACAAGAAGAGAGCATAATTTCTAAGTAAACTTTCTATTAACTCAATAAATTTATATAAACTCAAGTTACTTACTGTATTAAATAATTCAATAAATAAGTAACTTATATAAATCGTAATTTAAATGTTTATAAAATTTTCTATGGATTTACTGTCTACATTGTTTGTAAGACCATTACTGCATCAATTATTCGTTGCAATTCGCCCTCGTTATTCGCCAACTTTTCCTTGTTATTCTTTTGAACGTCAAGAGGTACCTTTACATCATAATCGGGTACAGCTAAATCCTGTTTCAATTTTTGTATAATCTCGATCAATTGTTTTTCCTTTTTTTGTAACTTTTCCAACTCTTTCTTTGGGTCAATCAAACCCTGCAAAATACATTTACATAATAAATATATGAGTATATAATAATAATTAAACTAAAAGTATAAAATATGGCGTAATGTGTTAATTACCTTTAGTAATAGATGCACTTGAACTTTGTCGGTTACAGTAACAATAGCACAGCCTACCGGTGGTTTTTCCGTGCTAAGAGTAGAATATGCAAGAGTTTCTATGAGTAATTTATATCGAATAATCTTCTCCTTTAAAGCTGAATCGCTACACACGACATACGTTTCAGTTTTTGTTTTATTCGGTAAATTGTAAGTTGCGCGGGCAGATCGAATATTCTTTATTATTTTTTGCGCAAAGTCAACGTCCTTTTCGATCTCTCGATTTCTCCAACGACACTGAAATACATCAGACGTGTTGCAGCTATGGCACTGACCCGCACTGATACTTTAATCATGCGTCATTATCATGGTTGTAAATATGTATATAATTACCTACCTTGGCACCGTCTGGATATGGACTTACACATATACTTGGATATATTTGCTTCTTACGAGGTAAACGTTGATAAAGCTCTTCCGTTATAAACGGCATAAACGGGCTCAACAAACGCAATCCCACGTCCAGCGTTATAAATAATACTTTTTGAGCCGCTAATTTAGCCGCGTTATCTTCGCTTTGGAATATTGGCTTGAGGTACTCCTAGACACGCAAATTGTTGTATAAAAAGTTTTTTGTCTCCATATCTCATAATATATCATAACATTAAAAATCAAAGTTATTACTGACCAGATAAATATCACACAAGTCATATAGCCATAAATTGTAACAGGTAGAAGTAGCTAATGCAAAGTCATACTGTTTTATCGCTTCGTCGCAAGTCGCAGCAGCGTAACTAACTCGTGATAACATCCACAAATCTACATTTGTCTCATTCCCAGTCAGCTATAACAGAAAAAAGTGGTACGTGTAAAGAGATAAAATTTACTAATTTTTTTAAACAAAGGTGTTACTTGTATATTAAATAAAGCTTTACCTCAAATGTATCGTCATTATTGCATTGACGCTCGTTAACGTATGCAAGTTTCGGTGCCATTTTATTTTGTTCCGCACGAAACACAGACTTTTCTTCATCCGTAAATGTGGCGACATGATCGTACCAACGTTTAATGTGCAGATGCCTCGCAAGATCAACGTTTAATTCCTTCAACGATCGGTGAACTGACGAGTCCAGTTGCGAAGGTGTATAACCATCAAGGTACGGATAATCTGCCAAGTAATTATTTAGCGCCTCTTGCACGCACGATTCATTCAAAGTCCACTGATACCACTTGCCATCTCCAACCATGTCAATACAATTTGTGTTGTATTTCTGGCGTAAAAGAGTTTACAATTACATAATTGATACTTTACAATCGTCAAGGCATGGGTAAATAATAAATTCATAGGCCGGTATTCATAGTCGGATCTTATATTTAAGACCGTCTTAAGTACAATCTTAAGATGTCATAAACCAATCACAGAGCTGTATTAGCATCTTAAGGCGTTACTTAAGACGCTAATACGGTTCTGTAATTGGTTCATGACATCTTAAGATTAAACTTAAGACGGTCTTAAATATACGATCCGACTATGAATACCGGCCACAGAGCCGTATTAGCGTCTTAAGAAATTATTTAAGACGGTCTTGAAATAAGATCCGACTATGAATACCGGCCATAGAATATTAAAATTTACCGTATTATTTAAGTTGTCGCATTTAAATTGAGATCCGAGATAGGTAAATGCGAATTTTGTAGCGTTCCATATCTTGTTGCAAAAGAATCTGTATCCTTGTACGCGGAATATATCGAGATTTATATCTCGCCCTTGAGTAGTATAGACACAGAGCGCGAATCGCAGAGCATCCGTTCCACATTCGGGAATGCCTTGCGGATAATCACGCTTCTGACCTTCTCGAGCTCGTTCGAGTTCTTTTGGATCCAGGTTCGAATCTAATAATTGTTTTTGGAGATCCTAAAAGAAAACAAAATATTCTTAATTTAAAAATATTATGGAATGTGTAATAAATAGCAAATCATTCTTCCTACACACTTCTAAAGATATTCCTTTAATCACATCCATAGGATCTATTACATTTCCCAAGGATTTACTCATTTTTCTTCCATGTGCATCTCTCACCATCGCATGTAGATATACTTCCCTACAAGAGAGATATTTTAATTTCTTTATACAAAAAAAGGACGTTAAATGCACTTGACATACTTGAAAGGCAACTGTTTCAACAATTTTTGACCCATAAAGACCATCCTGGCAACCCAAAAGAAAAGTATATCATGGCCAGTTTCTAATAGCGTACCCGGATAAAACGCCTTGAGCTCAGGAGTCTGAAAAACACATTCCAACATAGAAGCTACGTTCTTTACTTTAAATTTTATAAGCTCAATCGCTTTGTTTCTTAATTCAATGTATTATGGCATACGTACTTTGTCTGGCCAACCAAAAACAGAGAATGGAAAAAGAGCAGAAGAGAACCAAGTGTCTAATACATCAGGATCTTGTTCCGCAATAATGTCGTTTACGTTAACACCCAATTTCTTAGCCGCTTTCTCTCTAGCCTCAGCCTCAGAATGTGCACTTACCCAATATTCATCTATCTATATGAGATCTTTGACTTATTATGTGTAAAACTATCTGCTTAAAAATCACTCAATACAAAAAAACTATAATTTTTAAAGATTATTTTATAAAAATTACCTTCTTTGCGTTCACAGAACTAGTATACTTAATTGCATAGGCAGGAATGCGATGGCCCCACCAGAGCTGACGCGAAATACACCAATCTCTGATACCGTCCATCCAGATATACCAAGTTTTCTTAAATTGTTCTGGAATTATTTTCAGGGCACCCGTGCTTACCGCTTCTCTAGCTTGAGCAGCCATTTCGTCACACTTGACGTACCTGAGTGCGAAAAGAAATCGGATAAATTTCTTTTAAAAAGTTCGATAAACACAATATACAATACGTTAATTTACCATTGTGGCTTCACGAGAGGTTCGACCACGTCTTTCGACCGACTACATATGGGTATCACCATTGGATTATCTTTTATACCGATCAATAGGTTTCTTTTTGTCATCTCTTTAATGATAGCTACTCTGGCTTTAAATCTTTTCATTCCCTGTAATCAAGGGCTATTTAATTCGTGTACATTAACTTTGGTATTCATATGATAAAATCTCTCGAAAAAGTGCTCTATATCATCCCCGGGATTCTGTAACTCTTTAACGACAGTTTCGGTATCGTTGTGCAGGTATTATACATATATGGTAAAAAAGCTGCGCAACGATCCGACAACTGTCGCTAAGGAGTTACAGAATCCCGGGGCAGATCTATACATAAAGAGAAATATATGATACCGTAAATTCGCCATAGTCTCCAATAACGTTTCCATCATCGTCAAAAATGTTGATGAATGGCAGATTATGCCTCTTTCCAACCTCATAATCATTCGGATCATGAGCTGGCGTAATCTTTACAGCACCTAAGAAATAATTCAGTTATCCTTGACCCACTTTCACCATATAAGTGTTACTTTCACAATAGCTTTACTTTCAACACGTTTAGGTACTGATTTATCAAGCTACTTATATGTATACCAGTGCCAAATTCCATGTCTACGAACTCATCTGCTATAATGGGTATACGCCTGTTGCAAAATGGATGCTGCACACTTTTTCCAATATATCGCACGTATCTACTGTCCTTTGGATGCACCGCAACAGCGGTATCTCCTAACATAGTTTCAATGCGAGTGGTCGCCACAATTATTTTGTCTTCTGAATGAAGAAGCTGATAAGTGAAAGATACCAAAACACCAAATTCCACTTTCTTTTCGTAGCCAGGTATAGAAAGCAGAGTCCGCCCACTTAATTCCACTTTATCAACCTTTTTTCAACAAATATATTTTTAATAAAGATCTTCAAATTAATCCTTGTACATATACATTTAAAATATACACATTTGTTAGAGAAAGCTATCTACATATATATACAGGGTGTAACAAAAAGGTTGTCCGCTACTTTAAGGGTGAATAGTACACATCAAAAAATGAAAAAAGTTCCTATTAACATAGGTCCACAAATGATCTACCGAGTTATGGACATTACAACTTTTAAGCTTAAATTGTTGTTAAAATTATTAAATAAGTACAAATAATATTGAATGTAACTTTGAACATCTTCTTTAATTTTTGTACGTATTTTGAAAACTTAAAACGTATTCTGTTCGTTAATAAATCGAATTTAAGATCAAAAGTTGTAATGCCCATGACTCGGTAAAAAATCATTTGCGGCCCAATGTTGATAGGAACTTTTTTCATTATTTTGATGTAAGAGAATTGTGCCTAAAACGATATACCCGGGAAAAATGACATAGTGCTAGTTTAGCGCTTTACATCGCTGCTAGAGGAGCGCTAATACATTTAAATGTCGAAATCTATCATGTCTTTAATACTTGTTGTAAGTTAATGAGTGTACGCTTGTGAATGGAAATTTTGCCATTTAATCGAAAAAGTAAGTATAAAAAATTATTTCAGCACATTTTTCTTTAGCTCATTACTTTATTTCTTTGTTTGGTATCTAATATTTTTATGTTTCATCATTGAGTGTTCTTATATGAAGCCATGCTGTTGCACTTGTATATTTTTCTAATACAATCTAACTTTTTATTTTATGGATAGAAAAATTTTATTAGTGACCGGGCAAAATGACATACTAATCATTTTAGGCCGGCAACCGTATGCAATATTGCTCTGATATCTCCAAATATAAAAAGTGCAACAGCATGGCTTCATGTAAGAACACTCAATGATAAAACATAAAAAGATTAGATACCAACAAGGAAATAAAATAATGAGCTAAAAAAAAACCAAAATAATTTTTTAAACTTACGATTTCGATTAGATGGCAAAATTTTCATTCACAAGCGTGCACTCACTATCAACTTGCAACAGGTACTAAAGACACGATAAATTTTCGACGTTTAATGTATTGTCGCTCTTCTAGCAGTGATATTAAGCATCTAAACTATCACTATGTCATTTTGCCCGATATATCAGGGCAAAATACACAATTGTAGTGTTTTGTTTATATGTTGTTACATAACTAATGTAAATTTATAAAAATTTTTAATTATTATAATACCAAACTATGTTTATCCTAAAGTGTTTCTATACGAATTACATAATTTTTAAGTATTACAGAATAAAATAACAATGTTTTTAAAAAAAGTATGTCGTTTTGGGCACAATTCCCCTATACTATTCACCCTTAAAGTAGCGGACAACCTTTTTGTTACACCCTGTATAGTACTCACCTCAATATCCGATATCGCACTTTTTAAAGCGCACGACCAATTAACTAAACGATTGCTGCGATAAATAATACCTTCATCATGCAAGCGCACAAATGCCTCTGTTACGGCTTTACATAATTTAGGATCCATTGTAAAACAAGCACGGCTCCAATCAAAGGAACCGCCTATCTTTCTCAATTGCGAATAAATTCTATCACCTTTTCTGAAAAATATTTCAAATAGATAACCCGATTAAATATTATATGTATATATTACAATGTTTTCCATGTAATTGTACAAGTTACTCAATATTTTGTTTACAATTTTACTTACTCATACTTCCACTGCCATATTCTCTTGATAAATTCTTCTCTACCGATATCATGACGAGATTTCTTTTCTTCCTTCCATAACTTTTTTTCTACAACCACCTGGGTGGCAATACCCGCATGATCACAACCCGGATTCCAGAGTGTCGTACGACCTTTCATACGGTTCCTATATCAATTACAATTATCAATTAGAAATGCAACAACTGCAGTTCTATCTTTTCAAAAGTGTCAAATTATGTCCTATAAATTCATATAACATTTATACCATCTGGTAATAGCATCTTCTACAGCGTTAGTCAGAGCATGTCCAAGATGTAAGAAACCAGTTACGTTAGGCGGTGGTATTACCATTACAAATTTTCCCTTAGGATTTTCCTCTAATATATTTTTTCTCTAAGATAAAATTTTAATGTACATATAGATAAGAGTGCGTTTTAAATCCCATGATATTATATACAGGGTGTTTCAAAATTGCACGGCACTGTTTTAAGGAAATGTTTTCTAGGTCAAAATAAACAAAAAAGTTTATATAAACATATGTCCGAAACTTATTTATTACTAATAAGATTTAATTAAAGAGTAAAGATTATGTTTAACAGTAAAATATTTAAAGTTTATTTTCGAAGTGGCCGCCGTTTTGTTAAATCAGCATTCAGCACGATATAGCCATGTTTCTCTGGCACGTCTTATGGCATCAGGATTATTCCTGATAGTTGCTACAGCTTCCATTATGCGATTTCTTAATTCTTCTTGCGTGCCAATTTACAGTAACTATTTAAATACCACATACGGTAACTACTGGATTGGTCGAAATGGACCCATTAAATGGCCACCACAATTTCCCGATCTAACGCCGTTAGACTATTTTCTATGGGGTTGGATGAAGTCTTTAGTTTATTGTAGACCTATTGGCACGCAAGAAAAATTAAGAAATCGCATAATGGAAGCTGCAGCAACTATCAGAAATAATCCTGATGCCATAAGACGAGCCAGAGAAACATGGCTACATCGTGCTGAATGCTGCATTCAACAAAACGGCGGTCACTTCGAAAATAAACTTTAAATATTTTACTGTTAAACATAATCTTTATTCTTTAATATCTTAGTAATAAATAAGTTTCGGACATATGTTTATATAAACTATTTTGTTCATTTTGACCTAGAAAACTTCCCTAAAATAGTGTCGTGCAATTTTGAAACACCCTGTATATCTGAATTTTTATCTTTTTCGAGTTTACTTACTCCATATTCTGGTTTAAAAAAACCTTCCTTTTCCCACCAAGCATACCATGCAGCTTCCACATATTGCGGACTATACGTATCTGGCATTGGACATGTGACATTTTTCTTTTCTCCAGGTGGTGTATCAATAGTATACAAGATTGCTGTAGTTTCTTTCTTCTTATCATTTTTCTACAATATATTAGATTAATGACTAAATTAGTAACACATTGTTTATAAAAATGCAATATTTCTTTTCTATTTGCACTAAATTGATAAAACAATATTTATTGTCAATAAAAATACATGGAAATATATAATAATATTTCTAAATTATGGCACAAGTATCAGGAGCTATAAATACCCAGAAAATATAATATCAAAATTATGTGAAATAATTATTATTCAAATACATGTATTTGAATTATTCCGATAATCCAAATCTCAATATCAAAGAGCCAAATCCACGAATATGTAGTTATGTGGAACGTAGTTTGGGTCCAAACTACAACAAATTAGACAGAAAACCAATTGTAAAATACAATACGCCAAAATTTATCAAAATTATGTGAACATGTAACAGGTAATCCTCGAATAACATATACTTGAATTGCACGGAATTTCAAACAGCACGGTAAAAAATTGTGACAACCTTAATTTTCAAGTTTTTAAAAATAATTTCTTGGAATCAAATGCCCAATTTTATATGGATCTGGAGTCTTGAATTGCACAGTTTCAATAGCACAAAAAGTGATCTCCAAAATTGTATGAATCCTATGCCTTGAATAACACGATTTTCAATAACTTGAAACCAATTAATCGGGCTGAACTTCCGAATAGCCCCTACCTCCGAATTTGATGAAACTTGCAGCAATTGTTGACCATTAGAGGACACGTTCATACCATAAAGGATTTTGTACGGAAACAAATAGGAACAGAGAAATTTACGTCAAAAATTCAAAACTTTCATTCTAATTTACAAACAATCTAGTGGTTAAATTTTGATAAAACTTGAGTAGTGTAGGTTAATAGGCCCTACCCCACACCGATTTCTCTGTGATCACATGCGCATGCAAGAAGTGTGCGAATTTGAAACATCATTGCGTGACAGAGGCCCTAGATGGGGATTTGGGGGCAAAGCGCCTAGGGGGGTCCAGGGGGGCGAAGCCCCCCGGCGGGGGTAGAGGGTCCAGGGTGCAAAGCCCCCGGTCAGGGGGGTTCGGGGGGGCGGAGCCCTCCCGACTTTGATATAACACTTTTCTATTGCAAAAGCAACATCTATTACGAAAACAAGACTTAATCTGGTAGAAAAAACTGTCGTGAAACAGGCGTTGGCAGAGAGGGTGGTTGTGGGGAGAGGGACAACGCCCTACCTTGCGTAGGGGTCTTGCTAATCTTTTCTGTATCTATTTTTAGTATATTGTAGACTCATCTATTTAGTAAGGCAAAGATTTAATAGATATATAAATCCTTGTCTACACGCCAAGTGAATGGAACGTTCTACCTTGCGTACGGGGCCTTGCTAATATTTTCAGTCTTCATATTTTTAATATATGGTAGACTCATCTATTTAGTAAGGCAAAGATTTAATACAGATATTCATTTATTATTAATCTATAGTCCGAAAGCGTCTTTCTCTTGTCATGAAGCATCCTCTGTCGCTTAGCGACTCGCGGCCGCGACTTTGATTGCGATTACATCTCTTGACCAATAAGAAATGTCCAAATTTCCAGCAGCTTCTTTCTCATTGGTCAAGAGACGTAATCGCAATCGTAGTCGCAGCATCTCGTGGCCGCGAGCCGCTAATCTGATACGGGCTTTAAATTTTTTATTTTGCTTTTGAATTTTTGGTCTAGGTTTTGGTTTCTCTTTGCCGCTCCCACGTTTATATGTATGTTTATATGTACTGTCTGTACACACATATTAATATGTAATCAGTAATCATTAATTAGTAATTAGTAAATCATACAATTTACCATTTGTATTTTTTTAATTTCTCCGTTCCTATTTGTTTCCGTACAAAATCCTTTATGTGGACGTGTCCTTTAATGCTCTACAATTGCTGCAAGTTTCATTAAATTTGGAGGTGGTGGTGGTGGTGGTGTGTGGTGGTGGTGGTGGTGTGTGGTGTGTGTGTGTGGTGGTGGTGTGTGTGGTGGTGTGTGTGGTGTGTGTGTGTGTGAGTGTGTGTGTGGTGGTGGTGTGGTGTATGTGTGTAGGGGCTATTCGGAAGTTTTACCACACAAATACAAATAGTAGTGTAATCAATCCTATACAGCAACAATCATATATGAAAAGATTGTTTACATTTTATAGTCACATAGTGAAAATAAAATGTACAAGTAGAAACTTGCACATTGCTTTCTCATAGTTTTTAAGTGTGCAAGTAGAAACTTGCACATTGCTTTCTCATAGTTTTTAAGTGTGCAAGTAGAAACTTGCACATTTCTTTCTCATAGTTAATTGTGCAAGTAGAAACTTGCAAATTGCTTTCTCATAGTTTTTAAGTATGCAAGTAGAAACATGCACATTGCTTTCTCACAGTTTCTAAGTGTGCAAGTAGAAACTTGTACATTGCTTTGTCATAGTTTTTAAGTGAGCAAGTAGAAACTTGCACATTGCTTTCTCATAACTTTTAAGTATACAAATTAGAAACTTGCACATTACCTCCTCACAATTTTTAAGTATGCAAATTATAAATTTGCACATTGCTTAATAAACATTTTATTTCGCTCATAAAGCTTCCTCTATGAGGAAGCCAAATTTTTTCTTTGATGTATAATTCTTAGTAGATATTTATTAATTTGGCTTCCTCATAGAAGAAGCTTTATGAGCGAAATAAAATGTTTAAGCAATGTGCAAAATTTATAATTTGCATACTTAAAAATTGTGAGACAGTAATGTGCAAGTTTCTAATTTGTATACTTAAAAACTATGAGAAAGCAATGTGCAAGTTTCTACTTGCTCACTTAAAAACTATGACAAAGCAATGTACAAGTTTCTACTTGCACACTTAAAAACTATGAGAAAGCAATGTGCAAGTTTCTACTTGCACACTTAAAAACTATGAGGAAGCAATGTGCAAGTTTCTACTTGCACACTTAAAAACTATGAAAAAGCAATGTGCAAGTTTCTACTTGCACACTTGAAAGCTATGTGGAAGCAATGTGCAAGTTTCTACTTGCTCACTTTTTTTATTATCCTAAAACATCATTTTTTGAAGTCTCAATTATTGAGACTTGAGATGTTCATTGGCAGCAACTAAAAAAAAAATTTTTTACGAAAAGAAAGCTTCCTCTATGAGGAAGCAAAATACAGCATAAAAGTCTGGCTTAAAATCTCTAGGGGAAATAGAGATTAATGTGGCTACAATACAAAGTACCTGCTATATTCCTCGTACTAAATTAGCTTAATACAATAGTGTAAACAATGGCGTATCTAGCTAATATGATATGCATCAAAAAAATGCATTGAATCAAAATAATACGCATACTTATTGTTAGTAGCACTGTAAACATTAGAATACTAAATAATGATCAATTTAAGTTTTCTTCTCACAATTATGTTTTTAATAACTCTAGTGATGGACATATATTATCTATGCAAGATCATAAATAATCAGCTACGAAAAATATTATAACTCAGATAGCATGTCGTGTGTGGACGAAAATATATGCTCTATTTCAAGCACAAGTATTAGCAACAAGTGTTAGCAACAATATATCATTTGATGTATGCTTTATTCGAGCCTTACTTCTTCTGTTTACTCGCTGTAGGTACTTTACTTCAAATCATTTGGTATAAACGCAGTGAAATTTAGTGCTTGGTACGTACTATCTTGATTTTTCTTCTGTTGAGAACACTCGGAACCAGTGAAAGAAGGAACAACTAAAAAATTCTAGTTAACTCAGTAATCGGTTCTTCGTTTGTTGCAATAAAAAGTTTGGATCTATATTAACAGCACATTTGGATAAATTTAATTCTTCAGATATCGAGGTCTGAATCAATCAAATAGTTCAAACACTCAACATAACAAGAATAATCGAATAAATTGACAAATTAATTGTCCGAATGTTAGCAAATTTGGAACGTGCTTGTAGGCCTAATTAAAATAATGTAGACTAAGAGACATGGCCGATTAGAGCGATCAAGTTAGATTTATTACGAAAGCTACCTAATGAGCGGTTAGACTCCATATGGATAATATGGATAATAAAGATACCAATATTTTTTGCACGCTCTCTATCAGAGCCAGGTACGGGCTTACCTCTGGTTTCTCTTTTACGTTCACCGGCTTTTCGGTCCCCTTTTTCTCCTGCTTCTGTTTAAATTTCTCCAACTTGGCCAACCTCTTGACATCCTTCTGCAACTGCTTGGCCGTTTTCTGCGGGCCATTTTCCACGACCGCGGTCTCGTCGTTCTTCGCATTGACCATTTTCTCCTATTACTTTTTTTTACAAAAAAGAGCACACGTCTATTTCCTACTTGAAAATTATTCACACAAACCGGCTTATGAAACAAACTCGACGATTGCAACGATTGCAAAGCTAACCTGCTAATGCTAACCACGCTTTCACGCTGATTGGCCTAGGTTCGGAAACATACCCGAGTGCGCCTGGGCTACGTTCCAAAACTCTACTCTGAGTAGCAGGGTTAACCCTACGCCGTTCCAAAACGCGAAGTAACTATATGGGCGGAGCCTATTCGTTCCAAAAGTGAGAGTAAAGTAACCCCGGAGTTAACTCTATGAACCCTGCTTCCGAGGTGGGTTAGGAGAGTAAACTCTACTAAATTTAAATATAAACGCGGGATCTTAGAATATAATAAGCGCAATTGCCTCTATACACCGCGGAAACGTTGGTCGTTGCTGTGATAAGAAATATAATATTAATAAACATATTAGATAAAGTATTTTATATATCACACATAATAAATAAGCATATTAATTTCTTTTTTTAATGGTTTTTTAGTCTGTTTTAGGATTGAGAGTTACTTTCAAAAAAAGTAAGGTTTATTAGGTTAGATTAGGTTAAGGTTAACTTACAATCCTAAAACATTGTTAAAGTATTATACAGTATTATACATCGTTGAGCTTCCATTTTATTCGTTGCTAATACTACTTTTTCACGTTCCAAATTGTTCAACCAGAGTAACTTACTCTGGGCTTACTCTCTCCCCACTACCTTGGGTTCTTTAGAGTTGACGGAGTAGAGTTTTGGAACGCAGCCCAGGAGTATCATTTGGTGCATTCTTGGTCGTGTTCAGCGAACACAACTGTTGTACGACTGTTGAGTTCGTCTTATCAACACTCTGCGTTGATTGGTTGGTTCTGAAAGTAAGAGCCAATCACGTTCCACTGCTACTGAGCAACTGTATTCGCTGAACACGACCAATACTACAACCGCTCACTGAGCGCTCAGTGAGCTCTTATGCTGGGTCTACATAGAGGTTGTAAGATGTAAGCAGTAAGCTATTGACCAACCACAGTCGATTATTTTTGAATTGTAAAAATCCCATTAGTCAATAGCTTACTGCTTACATCTTACAACCTCTATGTAGACCCAGCATTACCCATTGGGATATTCCTTTAGATCTAAAAATTTACGCCTATCAGATGCAAGAGCTCACTGAGCGCTCAGTGAGCGGTTGTAGTACTGAATGCACCCATTTCCTCAACAGTTAAGGCTATCACACACAAAATGCATAGCGTAGCATAAGCATAGCATAAGACCGCTGGACCAATCCAGCATAAAGTCGCCATATTAATTTATATAAGATGCTCATTGGTCCAGCGATTTTATGCTATGCTTATGCGACGTTATGCATTTTGTGTGTGATGGCCTTTATGTTCCGCTGAATGCAGCCATTTTATCCTTGTTCAGCGAATGTTAAACAAGGATAAAATAATACCCGGGGACACTCTGGTGATGTTTCCGAACGCAGCTTAAGGGTGTGAACACATGGAGCGGAACAGCGTACGCAGAAAATCGCGGAACGAGAGCCGTGACCAATCACGAGCGTTCCGTGATTTTCAGCGACTTTCCGCGGTTTTCAGCGGACAGACTTTGCGGAATTGCGCAATTGTGCATTTAGAACATATATTTCGTTAATGAAGAGACAACATGGACAAGAAAATAACACCTACTAATTCTATTTATTACCTGGCAGTTATTATTATTATTTAACAATTTATTCCAGCTGTTTGGAGGTTAGCGATGACACATCTGCAACAATTCTTTAGGGTGCAGTCCCATGCACAGCGAAAAATCGGAAACGACAAAAGGGAACCGCAAAATGGAAATAGAGCAATGCGCAGCTGCACAGCGCGTCGTCTGCTTATTCCGTTACTTTTTTGCAACTTCAGGCGTCCCATGCAAGCTAAAAAATAGGAAAATTGAAGAAAAATCAGAACTTGTTAAAATCGGAAATGCTATTAAAGGTAAAAAGTAATAAAATGTATTATTATATAAAGAAAATAAATGTTATTAAACATTTGTATAACAACTACACTCGAAATTACTATTTTTCGGTTCTATGAAGAAAAATTGGTTAAAGAAAGAGGTTAGAGTATCATTCCTTGTTGAAAAAGCTGCTCCATGGGACGCTAGAAATCGAAAAATAGAAACGGAAAGGTACGCAAAATCTTTTCCATTTTGCGGTTCCCTTTTTGTCGTTTCCGATTTTTCGCTGTGCATGGGACTGCATCCTTACGCGAAATTATAGTCCTACATTCACATGGAGCGGATGAGCAAAGCGTAACGACTAGTGTGTCTCAATAATTACTTTTTAACCATTCTATTACAAGTAATTATTATTATCATGTTCATAAATGTTACATTTAATGGGTTTTCTGTTAGAAATATTTAACTTAATGCTTAAAATATTAAAATAATTTTAACAAATTTGAAATGAAGACTTGTGATTGGTTGCGCGCAATCCGCGTTGCTTTCGTTACGCTTCATGTGAACGTAGGATTGTGAATTCGCGCAACAAAAATAGCGGAACGCTCGTGATTGGTCAAGGCTCTCGTTCCGCGATTTTCTGCGTAATCTGTTCCGCTCCATGTGTCCGTACCCTTATAGTGATTATGCTGCGCGCGCAGTGTCGTCCAGCGCATGCCGCCGGCGCCGCCGTATGGTAGTAGAGTCCTAGATAATCAAAGAAGCGCAATCCTAAAGCCTTGTGTCCACGGTGCTAGAACTGTGTCCGAGTTTCAGTTTAAGCCAATGAAACTGCTACTTTTCTGTAAGAGCTGCAAGTTGATTGGCTTAAACCGAAACTCGGACGCAGTTCTAGCATCGTGGACACAAGGCTTTAAGCCCTAGACACAATGCCAGGCAACAGGCAATAGGAATAGGAATAACATAGTCGCATCCTTTTTTAATACACTGTATTGAAAAAGGATGCGACTATGTTATTCCTATTTCTATTGCCTGTTGCCTGGCATTGTGTCTGGGGCTTTACCCCCTCCATGGTTCCTATTGAGCCCGCAGGAGCTCGCAGCTGACCGTTTGTAAACATGTGTATCTGTTACTTTGCACACGGACACCACACGAATGTTCTGCGGGCCCGATAATCTCGGTTTTGATTGGTGCCGCGGTCAGCTAATCAACAAGCGTGCCTTCAATAGCGCTTCTCTGATTATCTATATAGGAATCTAGTATGAAGTAGAGACCCTCTAACAGAGTCTGGCCATAGGACAGCCAGTTTTGAGTGGTCCGTCAGTTTTTGTCAACACCCGCTCATATTTTAATCACTCTAACCTTACCATTAAGATAAACATTATATTTCAGCAACATAAATGATAAATAAACGTTTTAGAAGAACTAAATATTATATTCTTTTTATTTATAATATATATATATATTATAAATAAAAAGAATATAATATTTAGTAATATATATATATATTATATATAATAATACATAAATTATATTATCCAATAATATAATAACTAAAAAATTCCTTGTATTTAATGTTTGCTCGGTTGTACATAAAGAATAGTAAAATGAAATGTATACAAAAGAAAAAAAATACGCAAAACATTTTTTATATTAAGTTTACCTTTGATATAATAACACATTCTTTGATTATGGTAAAATATTATATCGTAATTCTTTGGTATTATATCACATTAAAATATAACGAAAATCAAGTATTGCAAAAATCAAATATTTTGGAAATAAAATATTACGAAAATAAAGCATGCATTGCCATTGATTTGCTATCATATCGATTGCGTACAGTATGTAATTTTTTTTTTTAATCGATTGGCGATTGATTGGCAGTGTTTGGTACCGCATTAAAATTTTTGGTGGTTTCGCGTTTCTTTAGAAAATCGAAAAAACAAATTTTTTATTTTCTTTTAGCCCCCCCTACTTTGACTGTGGTAATTTTTTTTTTTTAATCGATTGGCGATTAATTGGCAGTGTTTGGTACCTCATTAAAAACTTTTGGTGGTTTCGCGTTTCTTTAGGAAATCGAAAAAACAAATTTTTTAATAAATTTCTAGAATTTACTAGGTCGCAAGCAATCCAGACCTAAATATATTTGGCAGACAATTGCTTCTTTTTAAATAAGTATTTGTAATCATTTGGAAATCATTTAGAGAAATTTGGAAAACCATTTTGTCTATTTTCATAATTTGGAAAAGAGTACATACATATAATTATAATGGCCATCTTTACGCCGACCGTTTGATACGCGTACTAAGTACTAGATTTGGACTAAATTGGTTTAATTAGTACGTACGATGGTGTAAACAATAAGGGCTATTACCTTGTTTACGCGGCGGCGCTCTGCGTTTACGCGGTCCATAATTTTCTACCGTTTACGCGTGTGTGTAGTATTCTGCGATACTTTTTGAGAGCCGTTTACGCAGGCGCGAAGTATAATTGTTCCTACGGTCCGTCGTGAGGTTCCTCTCTACATACGCGGTATTTTTAAAAGACATAAATGCGATTTAGAGGTTATCAGTTCAAACTTCAAATAATAAAGGCCATCACACACAAAATGCATAGCGTAGCATAAGCATAGCATAAGACCGCTGGACCAATGAGCATCCAGCATAAAGTCGCCATATTAATTTACATAAGATGCTCATTGGTCCAGCGGTCTTATGCTATGCTTATGCGACGTTATGCATTTTGTGTGTGATGGCCTTAAGTCAAAATGGATTCGACAAGTAATATTGTGAGTACTATTGCTGTTTTCGCCAAACAACATCAAGAAATATTGACGGCTGAACTCTTGTGCACCCTTGAGAATCAAATTCGCCGTTTACGCGAGGTATTAGCACGGAAAGTATTAGCTATTTTCAGTAACTTGCTTCTATTATCGTAATGTAGTCAATGGCTACTCACCCCCGTTTACGCGGAGTGACTTATCGTAAGTTACGATAGATTATCGTAACGCTCGCGTAAACAAGGTAAAGGCCATACACACAAAATGCATAGCGTAGCATAAGCATAGCATAAGACCGCTGGACCAATGAGTATCTTATGTAAATTAATATGGCGGCTTTATGCTGGATGTTCATTGGTCCAGCGGTCTTATGCTATGCTTATGTTATCTTATGCATTTTGTGTATTATAGCCCTTAAGGCCATCACACACAAAATGCATAGCGTAGCATAAGCATAGCATAAGACCGCTGGACCAATGAGCATCCAGCATAAAGTCGCCATATTAATTTACATAAGATGCTCATTGGTCTAGCGGTCTTATGCTATGCTTATGCGACGTTATGCATTTTGTGTGTGATGGCCTTTATTGTTTACACCATCGTTACGTACTATAATTAAGCCAATTTAGTCCAAATCTAGTACTTAGTACGCGTATCAAACGGTCGGCGTAAAGATGGCCATTATAATTATGTATGTACTCTTTTCCAAATTATGAAAATGGTTTAATTTCCAAATTTCTCTAAATGATTTCCAAATAATTACAAATACTTATTTAAAAAGAAGCAATTGTCTGCCAAATATATTGAGGTCTGGATTGCTTGCGATCTAGTAAATTCTAGAAATTTATTAAAAAATTTGTTTTTTCGATTTCCTAAAGAAACGCGAAACCACCAAAAGTTTTTAATGCGGTACCAAACACTGCCAATAAATCGCCAATTGATTTAAAAAAAAAAAATTACAATAGTCAAAGTGGGGGGGCTATGAGAAGATTAAAAATTTGTTTTTTCGATTTCCTAAAGAAACGCGAAACCACCAAAACTTTTTAATGCGGTACCAAACACTGCCAATCAATCGCCAATCGATTAAAAAAAAAAAAAAAAAATTATAATAGTCAAAGTGGGGGGGGGGGGGGGGGGGCTAAGAGAAGATCAAAAATTTGTTTTCGATTTCCTAAAAAAACAAGAAACTACCAAACGTTTTGAATACGGTACCAAATACTACCAATCAACCACCAAACGATTGGTAAAAAAAAAATATCAATAATCCACTTGGGGGGGGGCTAACTCTGTCGAGCTCCCATGACCGCTCTCTGCGTCTAGATATAATAGGTATCTGTTAACAGATCATTTACCGATGATACAATTTTACAGATGGGTTCACATATAGGCTCACGCATACACCAACACATACATGTGACGCCGCCATGACAGACCTTAACACCACTGGCGCCATCTGCCCCGAGCTTTGACTGAACATTTCTAATTCTCTCTGCTTTCGTATGAATCAGCACGTGCGCTTATACTGTGATACAGTTGGTCACACGCCCGTATACGTAATTTCAAGTTGCACTCGCGATCGAAAATTGCCACATACAACCAAATTAGTGAGCAAAAGATATTACAGCACACATTGTTGACGTAAATAGGAAGAATTTAGTTAATTATCGATTACTTGCAAAAGATGATCTCGTATGTACGTTGCTTTAATTTTCAATGAGAGAGAGAGAGAGAGAGATTGATTAAAAAAACAAATTAAACAAAATAGAAATATTTGTAGAATACGTACATATGTAGTAAGAGAGGTAATTTATTAAATATAAGAGATATACATATTATATTTACTATAAACAGTTAGTACACTTTTATCGTTACTTCCCCTAAAACGTAGTCATCATATTTTCTGCAACACAGTGCAGCTGAATTATTAATTATCATAAATACACATATGTACACATCTGATCACTTCTAGAGGCAGTTTTGCTGGGCGATAACATGTTTAGAAATGTTCAAATCTCACTTGCCAAATAAAGAGACAAATTCGAATTATTCCATAACTTTGAATATACTGAATTAAGACAGTAGTCTTCTCATCCATACACAGAACAAAAGACCACGTTTTCTATATTATAATTTTTTTTCGAAGCTTCAGAAAATTAAAAAATCAAGATTTTTAATTCGAATCAATATGGAAGCGATCTCTGCGAAATAATTCATAAAATAAATACCCACGTATCGCCTTTTAAACGTCCCTATCCCTTTACGCGCAGAACGTATTTCTATCTGAAGTAACATTTCTGAAACAAAAAGATACGTGTCAAGAATTAAGTTTGAGTTAAAAAATATTAGAGTAAGAATTTATATAAAAAATATGTTATTCATATTAGTTATTAAACATACAGATCAGTAATTTTCCATTTTCGAAAAATATTTATGTATTATTTGTGCCACTCAGATATCTCAATTGATAAATCATAAAAGCATCGTCGTTGGATTTTCCATCAAATCCTTAAAGGCGGCTAACCATTGTGCGCCTACCGCACCATCAACAGTACGGTGATCGCAGCTGGCAGTTACAGACATATATTGGGCAGTCGTAAAACTGCAAAAATTTGCGTATTAATACCTACTCCTATGCCATAAATTGTGAAATTAAATTTGTCTGGAAACATTACGTCAATTTACCCTTTCTCGTTTTTGGCAGGTATCAGTCTAGCTTCTGTGGCGCCTATAGCAAGAATGATAGACTGTGGAGGATTTATTATAGCTGAAAAATTCTTAATGCCGAACATGCCCAAATTGGACACGGTAATCGTTCCTCCTTGAAATTCGTGCGGTTTTAATTTTCCTTCCCTCGCCTTTACGGCTAACGTTTTCACGTCTTTACTGATTTGAACTATACCCTTCGTATCGGCACCAAACACTATAGGAGTGATTAGACCGCTATCTGTACTCACTGCTACACTAACGTCCACGTTATTATATCTGGAAAAAGATGCAATGATATTTAATATAAATTATTGCAATATTGTATATTTGAACATAAATATAATAAAATACAAATATTCAATTATGCACATAAATGTATCAAACTGTATTTTATAATAACATATAAAGTACTCACTGTCGAATTACATTTCCTAACCAGGCGCTGTTGCCTTCTGGTATTTTTTTACAAGCCATTGCCATCCCTTTGATGATAATGTCATTTACGCTCAATTTTATCTTATCCTTTTCTAACAATTTATTAAACTGTTCTCGCATCGCCAATGCAGCATCCATTTTTACATCTACCGAGAGGTAATAATGCGGGATCGTCTGCTTGCTTTCCGATAGGCGTTTGGCAATAACCGCACGTATATTCGACACAGGGATATCTACTCCAGTTGGCGCGCCAACCGCAGTTACCGGTTGTACTGATTGTATCGCCGCACCATCCAAATCTTTAGATGTTATAGAGCCATATAATCCTGTTCCTTTTAGACCCTACAAAGAATAGCACGAAGAATAACACATAAAGAATACAAGTTTTATATCTACAAACTATCACAAAAAATAAGTGCATAGAATGTCTTAATTCAATATTAGCACAAGTCAATAATGAAGAAATATTACAGAAATCAAATTGAAAGAGTGGAGAAATAGAAAGGCAAATTGGCTCGTACTTGCCTCCATTCTTTCAATTTGATTTATAAATCAGCAATCTTGCAGCACCTGTAAACGAAGTCCTCTTTCAGCTGCTAATCTTCTCGCTAATGGACTAGCGTATATTCTTTCTCCGGAAGGTGGTGCGATAGAAGGAACTTTTGTTGTAACTGGTGCAGCTGGTGCTGTCGGTGCTGTTGTAGGTGAAGGCATAGGTACTGCAGGAGTTGTTGGTGTAGGGGGAGGTGCAGCCACTGTGTCGTCTTTAAAGTCTTTGAAAGCAGCTACGTTAGACTCGTCTTGTACAATAATACAAACTAGTTTGCCTATAGGTACGTTCTTTGTTCCCGCAGGTACCAGGATCTTGGCTAGATAGCCTTCCTCGGGAGTTTCAAACCCCATAGTAGCTTTATCCGTTTCGATTTCTGCTAGCAGATCACCTTCGTTCAATTTGTCACCTAATCATGAATCAAATATAAAAAGTTGATATAAACAAATAATTCTTTATAAAAATTAAAATCTATATCTGTTATGTCGTAATATTGATATAGATGATCTTACCCTCTTTCTTCTGCCAACTGATTATCGTTCCTGTTTCCATGGTGGGAGACAATGCTGGGAGCGGGACCTTGATATGATCGGGATAATCGGCGTAAAACCTGAGCTGTTGCTGCCATGGTGTCGAGACGAAACACAAAGCACTAGGGTGCTGAAGTCTGAAGCACCGAGAGAATCAATATTATTATACTATACGGTTATATTTTTTTGTGCGTGATAAATAATGATTATGTAAGCCTCTCCGATTATTCTAACGAAAGGTTAATGCTCGATATTTCGCCATAAACCCACTAGGATGGTTTGTGCCAAATCATGTTGGAATTGACGTTGAAATAACCTTAAAGATCGTCCCCAATCGCAAAATTTGAAGTCTGCGAAAAGATTCGAGCGCGAGAACAACTCCGAGTAGTGGATACAGTACCTCTGCTGATGTTTTCTGTGAAGACATCGGACGAGTTGGACGACTATAGATCTAGTGCTGACTCGCACGGAACCACAGATGATCGCGCGTGCCAACCCGTTACGTAGGCTCGACGTGGTTCGTATCATATCTATCGGAATTCTTGACGGTGTCACGAGCCGGTCCGGAAGCCCTCGATGAGTCCGAAACGAATCTAATACGAATCCACTCGCCTGACGAGGTGACGAATGGCTCGTCAACAAATTCAACGTAATGCGAAACGAGACTAGATGACGGACGATGTTAAATGCCGAGCCGAGAGGTCGTCGGCAAGGTCACGTGGTTTCACGCATCGGAGGTCGGAGCTCGGAGGTGCTGCCTATACTGCCTATACAGCTGTGTGCAGCGAAGATGATCGAGAACAAAAAGTGGAGTCAGCGAAATTGACAGGCGTTCGGGAGAACAGCTGACGATGTTCTCGTCCGAATAATGCTCCGAATCCTGTTTTTTTTTTAATTAACGTCGATAGCTGGTTGTAGAGTGTATGCAGGGTTGGGAAAGTTACTTTGTAGAAGTATCTAGTTACCCAGATAGCACAGTGACATCAAATGCCGTAATAATGCCGTCTTAGTGACGGAAACTTGACGTGTTGCCGTCACTAACAATAAGACGGCATTATTACGGCATTTGCCGTCACTAAATGTCACTTTATTGCTATCTGGGTACAGTTACAGTTTTTTTTCACTGAAAAAGTAACTAGTTAGGTACGCAGTTACAATTAGTTACCGACTTTGAAAAGTAACATGTTACAGTAGTTACAATAACTGAAAAAGTAACGAGTCGTTGCTTTTCATACAGTTACTTTCTTGCAATAATAAATGTGTATACTATCATTTTAACCCTTTAACTACGAAAATATATTCATAAACCTAGCCGTCCAAACGCAAAAAATTTGAAGTGATACTAATGTTCAGATACCGGATTATATGGACTTCTGCATATAAATACTGAATACACACTCAAAAATAATAAGTAGCCATACTTATAAGAAAGCAAATATTTATTTTATAGAAAAAATCAATATACCTAAGTACAAAACTAAAACTATAATTCATATGTAAATTTAAAACAAGAAAAAGTCGGGTTTTTCGTGGAGGAGTTGTGAAAAAAAAATTTACATCACTACCCTGCTGAAAATGACCGATTGAATCCGATTGGTTCCGCATTAAATTTGGTGAAATTGAATCGGAATGAATACGTTTTCAATCCGGTTAATCGGATGTCCGATTGGAAGTGAATCGGTTTTAATACCAAATCAATCGGAATTGTTTTTAATTCGGCATTTCCGGATTGATCTGAATCCGACGCTATCCTTTTCAATCGTATTTATGCCAATCCATTTTAATCGGGTGAATAAAGTGACCACATGAATCGTATTGAATCCGCATCAATCGTTATAAGTTTTAATACAACACCGGAAACGGTATTAATGTGATATTTCCGGATTCATCTGAATCCGATTTATTCGGTTTCAATCAAATTTATGCCAATCTATTTTAATCGGGTGAATAAAGTGACCACATGAATCGTATTGAATCCGCATCAATCGTTAGGTTTTAATACAACACCCCGGAATCGGATTTAATGTGATATTTCCGGATTTATCTGAATCCGACTTAATCGGTTTCAATCGTATGTATCTGCGCTTAATCCATTTCAATCGGGTAATAAATTTAGTCATTTGAATCGGATTAAATCCGCTCTAATCATTAAAATTGTACAAATGTAAAATTTTAACATTTATTCGGCAATAATATAATATTTATGTAATATTGATTTTTTATTTGTAATAATAATTTGAAAAAACATTTATTTAACATTTATTTGACATTAATTTAATATTTATTTTATATTAATTATTTATTTGCAATAATGATTTAAAGAAAACGTATATTTAACATTTATTTGACATTAATTTAATATTTATTTTACAATAATTATTTATTTACTATAATAATTTTAAAAAACATTTATTTAATATTAATATTTACTTAAAATATTATTTAACAATAACTATTTAATTATAAGAAATCATCATTTTTCTGTTATTGTTTTGCTCTATAAATTATGTGGCGGTATAAGGGCCTACGGTTATGACATGTAGACAATATATAACACTTACATTAAATTAAGAAGTAGTCTACCACGTAAGGCAGTTGGCTCACGATCCAGAGGTCCCGAGTTTGAATCCCACTAAGGTGAGTGTGTTTTTTAAGACATTTAATCAGTTACAAATACTTATTTTCAGATGGAATCATCATAGGCTGCATCTTAAGAAACAAGTTTAGTTAAAAAATAGTAATAAAATTTCGAAATAAATATAATTTTTTTTTATTTTGGATGAATGTCGGAAATAGGTATGTGTCTGCCGTAGCTAAATAATCATCTGAATCTGACTCAATCGGTTTCAATCGTATTAACCCTAATCAGTCACACTTCCCGAGAATCCCGTACCGGTCACACTGGGTGAAATACACCCAAGCGTGTTTGCAAGTGTATAAAAAATTGTAGGTGACCTTTAAAAAAAAAAAAAAATATCCTGTTGTAGTTTAAGTTTTCCTTAAAAAGACTGTATAGGTTTGATTTGCAAAAAATTAATTTAACATATGTACAAAAATTGTTGAAAAAAAAAGTCGGAAAAGTGACATTTTTCACAAAAACTAATGTAACTTTTTCAATTTTTAAGATATTTTAATTCTTCAAACGGTTTTTTCATCATCAGATGATGCACTTTTCACTGATTATTGCAGTTTATGCGGCCGTTCCGAAAAGTATATTTATTTTGAGGTATGAAAGTGCGATTTTTGCGGAAAAATGAAAAAGATATTTTTATGGAAAAAATAGCAATATATTTATGAAAAATGGTTTAAAAAATATGAAAAAAATATATTTACGTTGCAAATTACATACTTTAAGTAAATAAAAAGGTTACAATTTTTTATTTGATGCCATAGGCACATTCAACGCATAAATATGCGCGATGCTTGTCGCATATCGGTCGAAGGCAAGTGGGACACATGGAGCCCGTCTTTTTATCAGTTCCTCTCGGGCAAATTTGACATCTTTTTTGCCTATTCAATTTTGGGCGGTTCTCTCCAAATGCAGGCCTGTCCTGGAGGTGCAGGATATTCGCAATACCGCATTTGATGTCCTTGTGAATTGTTGGTATTGTGTATCGTTCTTGCAGGTGTGCCTTGACCAAATGTAAATATATATATATATATATATATTTAAATTTGGTCAAGGCACACCTGCAAGAACGATACACAATATATATATATAATAATATATAATAATATAATAATATATATATATATATTATTATATTATATTACATATATATTATATATATGTATAATATATATATTGCTCGGACACGTGGTCTTCGGCTCCATCAGTGTCATCGCCGCCAAGAATTGGCTGTTCTTCGGACTCCTCAAGCAACTCCTCGCGAATTGTACGGGAGCGCAAATTATAAGCCATCTACTTTTCATGAATAATTACACAGTAAAATTTTTTTAAAAATTCTAAGCAACGAAAAACACAACTGTGTACTT
The DNA here is from genome assembly GCA_035220615.1 of Leptothorax acervorum. Lineage (NCBI taxonomy): Eukaryota > Metazoa > Arthropoda > Insecta > Hymenoptera > Formicidae > Leptothorax > Leptothorax acervorum. The sequence goes on from JASTWQ010000060.1 coordinate 669,231, forward strand.
GCCTCTTCACTTTGGAACAACGAGAAATGAAAAAAAAAATATTCCAAAAACTCAAATTATTACGTATTAGTCACACTGGGTGAAATACACCCGACAATTCCGAGACGCTCACTTTGAACGGCTGCCGAGAGAGAACTAACGGGCCGAAAAATATACCACCGACGGGTATCGATACTTGAAGGTCCCAACTACCTGTACATGGCGGCACAAGGCCCATTTCCATTGGTTTACTGGGTCGTTTTCGAAGTCAAAAAAACGCTTGGGTGGATTTCACCCAGTGTGACTGATTAGGGTTAATACCAACCGATTGAAATTACATCCTTGAATACCAATCCGTTTCAATCGTTTTCAGTCGGTGTAATCGTTATGAATCCGTGATTTCCGGATCAAGAATCCAGATTCGTGCGGATTCAAAATTTTTAATCGGATTTAATCGGTCATTTTTAGCAGGGTATCTATAGCCGAAAAACAATTAAGTGCCCGCGTAAAATAATGCAATAGAATTGTCAATAAGCGATCCCTGCATCGCAGCATATCTTAAAATCGTAAAATCGCTTATTGACGACAGCCGTGTTTCACGAAATTTTCGTTTCGTCGTTTATTGACGACCGCCGTAGTTAAAGGGTTAAATATAAAAATGTTATATTTCACACTTTACTTAATTAATAATTTATTATGTACTACATACTTAATTATGTCACTTTATACAGGATGTTCCTGGGTTAAACGGCCAAACTTGACATATGCGTTTAGGATCTCAAAACAAGAAAAACTTTCTTCTGGAGGTTATACGTCCTTTTTACGTCGATGTAGTAACTCTAAGCTTTTTCACCAAACGACTGAGTTACTACATCAATGTAATAACTTTGTTGTAAAAGAGCGTTTACACGGCATCTAACACGTCAGCAGTTATAACATCGATGTTATAACTTCGGCGTAAATCGGGCCGTGTAAACGTAGTCTATGTCGGCACCGTCTATTTTCCTACGCGTGCTCTTACGGCAGATGCCGGTCTATCTATAAAAATAATTAATAGACAATAAAGTAAGAAGGAAGCATCAGAGGATCAGCGCTAGTCCATTCGATCATCAAAGTCAAGCGACATCGAGTGTGGTTCGTACTTGGATGGGTGACAGCTTGAGAGAATAAGATAAAAGAAGTTTGTTTATAAGTAGAAAATAACAAAAAAGTTTGTTTTTTGATATATTATTCGATCAGCGCGGATGAATTTAATGCGATCCAATACTTTTCAATCCCTTTCTTCACATCAGAAAGCAGAATTCAGAAGTATTTAAAAATGTCAATATTTTTTAATACTTTTCAATCCGACATTTTATGCAAGGTAATGCCGCTTATCGTCAGAACTCTTCGAACAACGTTAGGACATGTTCAGAACTACACGAGAAATATAATAGAACTCACAGAACTGTCGAAAATACTACATTCTGTAAAATACATTTCGAATTTTATAAATTGTAATCAATAAAATCATAATTAACTATCTCAAAAACCTCTAGAAAGTTATTATTTTAAGTTTTATAAGCAAAAAAATGCAAGCTAGTACGTTTGAAAAATTTTTTGTCTTAGAATTACAGTTTTTCCAAATTTTTTTGAATTTCCTATTTAAAGCGCCAATTTTTAACCCATAAACATTTCAGTATTTTTAATTTGTTACATTAAAAAAAAATTATTTGAATCCAAGTAGGTTGGACCGGTTTCGAGATAAACCTAATTTTCTTCCACTAAATGTGATTGGTCGGACACAAGGCTTTAGTCCGACAAATAATGACTACGTTTACACGGCTTCTAACTTCGACTTAGTAACGCTGATGTTATAACTTCTACTTAAGGTGAGTTGCGTTCACACGTTCAGGCTTATCTTATTCCCACCAAGCTGAAATAGCTTAACAACTTTCGAATAAAGTGAGTCAAGAATTTCCATTAGTATTAATATAAAGATGCGCTTAGATGGGAGCGTCGAGCATCGAGCGTCAAGCGTCAAACACGCACGCAGCACCCTTGCGAAGACGTCTAAACGTGCAGATTTTAGCTTCTTGAGGCTAATTCTAGTCTGTAACCACTTTGCAAACAATGGAGAGTTAAGATGTTTAATTTTTACGGTTGGCATTATCGTCATCGTTACACTGCGGCCGTTTACACGTCCTTTTTACGTCGATGTAGTAATTGACTACGTTTACACGGCCCGATTTACGCCGAAGTTACGACATCGATGTTATAACTGCTGACGTTAGATGCCGTGTAAACGCTCTTTTACGGCGAAGTTATTACATCGATGTAGTAACTCAAAGTTGTTTGGTGAAGAGGCTTAGAGTTACTACGTCGACTTAAAAAGAACGTGTAAACGGCAGCAGTGTAACGATGGCGATAATGCCAACCGTAAAAATTAAACATCTTAATCTCCATTGTTTGTAAAGTGGCTACAGACTAGAATTAACGTCAAGAAGCTCAAATCTGCACGTTTAGACATCTGCGCAAGAGTGCTGCGTGCATGTTTGACGCTTGACGCTCGATGCTCGACGCTCCCATCTAAGCGCACCGTTATATTGGTACTAATGAAAATCCTTCACTCACTTCATTCAAAAGTTGTCAAGCTATTTCAGCTTGGTGGGAGTAAGATAAGCCTGAACGTGTAAACGCAACTCACCTTAAGTAAGAGTTATAACATCAGCGTTACTAAGTCGAAGTTAGAAGCCGTGTAAACGTAGTCATTAACTCTAAGCCTCTTCACCAAACGACTTTGAGTTACTACATCAATGTAATAACTTCGTCGTAAAAGAGCGTTTACACAGCATCCAACGTCAGCAGTTATAACATCGATGTTATAACTTCGGCGTAAATCAGGCCGTGTAAACGTAGTCAATCAGCGCGTAGTCTACTTAAGCTATATCCACACAAACTTGCATAGCTGCATAAACATATAGGAAATGAATGGTACGTCGCGGGCCGGCGTCCGGGTAGGACGTCGGCTCGCTTACCAATCCTTTCGAGGATCTTTGATCTATGTTGAAATCTACGTGCTTAATGACGGGCTCCATTAGTTTACTCCTTTGAGTTTGTTTTCCGGAAGTTTCTTTTGTGGTTGTTTCTTTAATATATTGGAGAAGATACATTCTTGTGTTCAATGTTTACTATACGATTATTAGCATCTTTACTGAACATATTGTGAAGAGTGACTTCATCTTTGTGCATTGGGACTGATTGATCTTCTCTTGTTAAGATAAGTTAACTATGGGCAATTGAGTACAATTATCGGTTATTTTCATATATTTTTTGTATTATATTTGCTTAATAACGTGTGTGATTGTCTTATGCGGGATTATGCGCGCGAGATCTCTATTTTACTTTTTGTCTGGAATCATTCCATATATTAGTTTGTTCATGATTATTCTGTATTACGTTAGCTATTGCTCACATGATTTCAAATTATGTGTTTCCTTTTTGGTTTAAGATTAGTTTGTCATTATTCTCTTGAAAATCTAAATTTCTTCTGTTATTCTGAAATATATCTGCTTAATAGCATGTGATTGTTTTATGCGGGATCGTGTGCGCGAGATCGCTATTTACTTTTTGGATAAGAATCACCTCGTATTCACGTGATCGTTCCGTGTCTACAATTTAACCTGCGCTATTATCTTGTAGCTCAGTGATCATATATGTTTTAGGTATTTTATTTATTATTTAATGTGAGCTGGTCGATCTCTTGGGCGTCCCTGCTCGAGGGGGACGCTTTGGATTTCGACCAAGCGTTTCGGTCGTATTTGCCATGTATATTTTGTGTTTTCTTTATGATTCAAGATTAGTTTGTCATTATATACTCGTGAAATTTGAAATTTCTTTTGCGTATTTTGAATTATATCATGTGATTGCCTTGTGAGGATTCAGGATTGCGAGATTGTTGTTATACTTGCCGGTTTGGAATCATTTCGTTTTCACGTGATTGGTTAGTGTTTACAGTTTTTTCTGCGTTCATGGATCATACTTGGATCATATGTGATGTTTATATTGACATCGGAATTCGCTGGAGCTTTCTGCGATGTTTGCTTTCTTCTATATTATGATATCCGTATTATTTGTAACTCTATCAATAGCGATTTATGAGATTCTGTCGTTGGCAATATGGTTTAAGATTAGTTTGTCATTAAATGCTCTTGAAATTTGAAATTTCTTTTGCGTATTTTGAATTATATCTGCGTTACTGTTGGAAAATCATATGTCTCGCTTATTCAGTTTGCGTACTGATGAATTGTTGTAATCAAGTGATGCTTGGTTATTTGATGAAATACTATACGATTTGATCATTTAGCCGTATGCCGCTTAGTTTGAGTTTGCCGCTTATATTTAATGAAAGCTAGGAGATCATACGTCATATATTTATTGTATACTATATTTATTAATTGATAATTTTGTTTGCCGCTTACTACATATTTGTCGCTTATTCTAATTTGAGTTATGCATGTCGCTTTGTCTCTCAAATTATTGAATGATGTATATGCCGCTTATTGTTATGAATTATTGAGTTATGTATGTCGCTTAGTTACTCAAATTATTGAATGGTGTGTATGCCGCTTACTATGATTTTGCCGCTTATTTGATATTATTATTTATTTGCCGCTTATTATTTTGTATTTGCCGCTTATACTTTATCTGAGCTGGGTATCCAGTTCTCTCTGCAAGAGGACGCCTCTCTTCCCCCCTGAGTAGAGTCCTAGAGATAATATAGGACTCTACCCCTCTGGGCTGCGTTCCAAAACTCTACTCCGTCAACTCTAAAGAACCCAAGGTAGTGGGGAGAGAGTAAGCCCAGAGTAAGTTACTCTGGTTGAACGATTTGGAACGTGAAAAAGTAGCATTAGCAACGAATAAAATGGAAGCTCAACAATGTATAATACTGTATCATACTTTAACAATGTTTTAGGATTGAAAGTTAACCTTAACCTAACGTAATAAATCTTACTTTTTTCGAAAGTAACTCTCAATCCTAAAACAGACTAAAAAACCATTAAAAAAGAAATTAATATGCTTATTTATTATGTGTGATATATAAAATACTTTATCTAATATGTTTATTAATATTATATTTCTTACTTATCACAGCAACGACCAACGTTTCCGCGGTGTATAGAGGCAATTGCGCTTATTATGTTCTAAGATCCCGCGTTTATATTTAAATTTAGTAGAGTTTACTCTCCTAACCCACCTCGGAAGCAGGGTTCATAGAGTTAACTCCGGGGTTACTTTACTCTCACTTTTGGAACGAATAGGCTCCGCCCATATAGTTACTTACTTCGCGTTTTGGAACGGCGTAGGGTTAACCCTGCTACTCAGAGTAGAGTTTTGGAACGTAGCCCTGAGTGGCCCCCATTTTATATCTTGTCTGAATGCGTGGTACTGTGGCTCCCTCTGGAGCCAGATATCCACCGGGGGTTTGAAGAAGAAGAAGAAGGAAATGGATTGGTCCGGCACTCGTATATGGACTTATGCACTCGTATATGGACCAATCAACTTTCTTATGCTTATGTTTATGCGCTATGCAAATTTGTCTGGGTATAGCTTTAGGTTTGAAATGTGTGTATGCCTAACATGATGTAAAAAGACAGGTGTAGCATTGCGCATAATGTCGACCAAAGAATAGGACAGCCAATCAAATTTTGACCCAAAATGTCAATACATGTCAATATACATGTCAATACATATATTGACATGTATTGCATTTGGTATTTTGTTATATTTGGCATGAGTTTGTTTTATATGTTGCCATATATGGTGACCATGTTGCTTTTTGCATTTCGGGATCAATTTCTGATTGGCCAAAGGCAATGAGCATCCTTGAAAATGCTACACCTGTTTTTTAACATCATGATAATAATAAATACACACAGGCCGGTATTCATAGCCGATTCTTATTTCAAGACCGTCTAATGGCGTTTTCGATTTACGACTCAAACCGACTCGGGTCGCATCATGTATACAGGACTCTAGCATCATTGACGTGGAATACATACATATCTATGTATGTATTCCACGTCCATTGATGCGACCCGAGTCGGGTCGAGTAGCAAATCGAAAACGCCAGAAGTCGTATTAAGTAATGTCTTAAGATGCTAATACGGCTCAGTCGGATCTTATATTCAAGATCGTCTTAAGGGCCAGGGCACACAAAAAAACTTAAGCAGTAAAACGTAGGCAGTAAGCGAATAAGCCAATCACAGCTCAGAACTTAAGACATAACTTAAGCGTTAGCAAATCAAAACTGTTGATTTCCTTACTGCCTATGTTTCACTGCTTAAGTTTTTCTATGTGTCCGGGCCTTAATCTGGTCAAATTAAAGCAGTCTTAAGACTCTTACTTAAGACGGTCTTGAAATAAGATTCGATATGAATACCGGCCTGTGATTGGCTTATGGCATCTTAAGATATGGATGTACTTAACACTGTCATAAATATAAGATCCGACTATGAATACCGGCCATAGAAATATTTTTAGGCTACCAAGATCCAGCTTGGACCGTGAATGGCATTTTTTCTAAATTGATTTGTAAATTACATTCATATTTTATTATCAAATGCAATCTAGAGAAAAATTATATTAACACATAGAATATAACGTATAGCATAAAATATATCCCTTGTGGAAAAATGTCCCCAAATTTTTCATATTATTAATTATGATTCCTGTAAAAATTTTCAAACTTTTTCAGTGCTCAGAATTTTTCAGATTTTTTATATACGATCAATTGAAACGTTTTTCAGAAAAACTCAGACAAAATAATAATAAATTATTTCAGATTTTTCTCGCGTACACATCTTTAAAAATCTGAATAATTATGAGAAAAGCGGCGCAATTTATTAGAAATTTTTATACATATGAAATACTGATATTGAAATATTTCAAAAATCTTTATCCAATTATTTTTGAAAGTATCTGGAAGTATGTGTGCATGCGCCTGTTTTAGTAAAAATTATGTTTCTTTTAAAGAAAAAGTACAAAACCACGTTTTTTGAAAGAAGTACAAAACATCATTTTTTTATTTAATTATTTTTAATGTTTTAAGCATATGTTAAGCAGTGTTTACACAATGAAAAAAATACACGTTTAGAATATATCCTATATAAGAAAAATTATGTAAACGCAAGCGCTCGTTCGGAGTCGAAATATATTGCGGGTTTTGGGGGGATGACGCGTGGTTCCTTGTAAGTGCGGATGGTCAGAAACTGAAAGGTCCTGGGTTCTATTTCGACGTTCGTTCCTCGTTTTAAGAAGAGGTTTTCCCCGATTAGAGAAATGAGAGTGTTTAAAGACTAAAAGAAGTACCATTATACACAGCATTCCTCTTTAACCTGTTGATGGCCGTTTGGGTTAATTATATGTTTGTCACCTGATGCGAAAACAAATTAATGATATATGTATTTTAAACAAGATGACATTTACCGGTAATTTATTGTAAGAATGATCTGATTCTATGTAATGACTTAATCTGGATAGATGACAGCGCTCCTCCTACAAAATTAATTAAAAAATCAGTGAAAACTTCAAATGAGAATAAAATGCATGTACCTAAAATAGATAAGTTAATATTGGCTTTGTATACATCGTGTAGTTAGATTCGCGCGACCTGACCTATACCCTGACCTAAAGTAGGCCTCTAACGAAACGTTTACACCATGTAGACCTATGATACTTTTTCGTCTAATGTAGGTCGTATTTAGTTATGTGAATAATGTCATCTATTGAACAAGATAAAAGTGTGCTTTTGTAATTCGTTCTTTTCATTTGATGCTTACGTCTGACTTTTTTGACAGTTTTTAATTCTGCGTCATGGTTCGTCCAAGTTTTCTTCGCAATCATTTTCGTCGATTACATCATAGGTATATTGCATTTTTCAAATGCACTATGATACACGAGTATTTCTTTATTTTTAGTCTTATCGTAAAAGTACGACTTACGACTGCTTATGTTATCTCGTACGCACAAAGCTTTATAGCACGGCAAAGGAACTTCTAAAGTAGAGTTATCTACCAGTATTTACTGCAACGATAGGTCGCGACGGTATAAACAATTGGTAAGCGTTTGGGTCAGGTCTCTTTTTCACGATCCCTGACCTTACTTAGGCCGTACGATATGTAATGCGTGTAGACGCAGGTGGCCTAAAAATCACCTAGAACATGTTTAGATCGAATCTAGAGTATAGATCGCGAACTAAACGCACGGTGTAAACTAAGCCATTGTCAGAAATTGTATACCTCAGAAAGTGATGGCACGGCATTTTGTTTGAGTTTTTTCTTCCCATCTTCTCTTATTTTCTCAAACTCAGACTGACTGAAATGCAACTAGATATAAATAAAAACAAAAAAATTGTAAATTTCTATTTTTTATTTATGAATAAGGAAGTTATGTAAGTAAAAGGAAATATCAAATTCAGTTAACCTCACATACAGCAGATGATTGAGATATTCTTATATTCCCTAAATTTTGTCTCCACTTAGCCTTTAAGATACTATCCGTCGGAAAAATCCGAAGAATACGATCTTGACCATACTTAGTTGAACATCCAGGTACACAACATTTGTTGTATCCCATAATTTCACAGATCCACAAACCACAGATTATATTTATAGCGTTTTCTACTAATGCTGCGTTCTGATCATAGACTAATAAGAAAGAGACTGATTGACTGACATTCACATGGTGGAAGAATACAAGGGCACAGTGGGTGTATTCCGAACCGAGTTAACTTATGGCGTTTTCGATTTGCGACTCGACCCGACTCGGGTCGCATCAATGGACGTGGAATACATACATAGATATGTATGTATTCCACGTCAATGATGCTAGAGTCCTGTATACATGATGCGACCCGAGTCGGTTTGAGTCGCAAATCGAAAACGCCATATGAGATTGGACACCGTCCCTGTCCGCCATAATGTTCAGGACACCTATATGGCGCGCTTTTAAAAAAATGTTTAAATCAATGTAGTAGTTATGTAGCACACAAAAAATAAATTTAATTAAGAACTCTTATATGATTATATTAATAGTTTAAAGAGAGAGAGAGAAAATTTGATTTTTGCAAAAATTTAAAAATAAACACGTTATAATTATGTGTTCAAACACTAGAATATATACAACCACTATCAAAATTCTCTATCTTCCTATTTATATTTTTAAATTACAGGAATTTCATAAATAATAATAATATTATTTTTGCATCCGACGTAGAAACAAAATAAGCAATTTAACAAATTTGTATGCATAATTCTATTATAATAAATAAATAAATATCTAAAATCAATAAAAAGTTTTATTTAATACGAGTATGCATAGCTACACTTTTACTTGCAAAAGTATTGTTTACATTTTTATCAGGTGATATTACAGACATTTTTTTTAACCTTACTCGAATAAAATACTGTATAATTTTTTGTTTTAAAGAATGACAATTTGGTATATCATATGTTAGATTATTACAGATGTCAGTATAAAAATTTCTTAAACAATAGAAGAATAGCCAATATTCGAGCAATAATAGGTTCTTATTTAATAATATATAAATGTTTACAATAGCATCGCAATATAATGTTTACGTTTCGGCCTTACTTGGCCTTCCTCAGAACAAACATATGTCTGTTACATTTAAATATAAAATAATATCAAATAAAAACCGACTTAAATCTCACATGTGCAGTAAAAAGAAAGGTAATCTACATGGTCCATGGTCAACCATGAGTCAAAGGATTAAAATTATGACGAGTACGTCGAAGCAAACGCCTGCTAAAGTGAACGTCCCATGATTTCACAATGTTCAGCTCTCACACTCCTCGCTGTAGCGCGCACATGTGTGTGTCTGATAAAATAAACTTCCGTAGTATATCTAACTTAGTGACTACTAAACAGAAAAAACAGAAAACCAGTCCTGTAAGTAACTGTGAAAGAGTTTAAAGATAAAAAGAAGACTCACATAAGCTGCCGGTACAACGAAGCATGTTACAATCTTTGTCATCGTGGTTGTGTCTGATCAGTGCGAAGATTTACGGACAAATGCGCGAAAATTCGTGTCGAGAGGGCATGACGAGGGGCATGACAACCGAAAATCATTGTTTATATTTGAATGCAGTGGAGAGCTCGTTCAAAATATCAAAATAAACTTCGTCCAAAGATTCAGTGTCATTGTTTAAATTTCTTAAATTAATAGATTTGTCATAAACTGTATTAAAATTAAATCTAAATATTTTTTTAATATTTAAAATAAAATAAAATGTCTTGTTATTTGTGCCCATATCATCTTCTACATTTATTCTTATATTATTTGTTGGGTATTTATGCATAAAAGCGACTCCCCCTCCGATTTGGTTTATTTTTTAATATGTTGTTGGGGATGTCTTCCCGAGTCATTTCATATATACAGGGTGTTCCAGACCTCACGTATAACCCGTTAATGACAGATTCCTGAGATTATTTGGAGGCAAAAATCCTAATGCCAAAATGTCGAGGCTGCTACAGTATTTGAACGGGAAAGGTTTATAGTTGACCAATCAGCTTGTCTAAATTTCGCGCGCTCAGGGATGTCGCATATCGAAACGGCTCTTCCACACTTTACTCAACTCGATAGAAATATTTGAAATTATTATTTATTTTATTTTTTTATGCACTATTCTCAAGACTGACTTCCTAAATTGTTGTACGAAAACAGGATACATGTCGAATTGCAAAGTATTCATGTAAAGCGTGCCGCGGACAAATGACATTTAGTTCTCATAATCAGTACAAAGTATGATGTGCTGCATTAAATGTCGATTAGGAAAAAAATATTGATGAGAAAAGAAATACTATAAATACTAACATGTTTGGAAATAATTTAAAAAATTGTTTTATTAATTTTTTTATAAAAGTACGTTTTCCAGAATGTAGACAAATAAATTATAATGTAGTTTTGCGGATTCAAGATCGGTTTTCCATTTAATGACAGCCGATGTATCGTTCACAGTTTGGAAGACCACTTCTTCGTTCTGTATCGTACGAATGCAACGTTCAACGACAACATTAATTTGTCTGTTGGGCTCTAGAAAGTCTGTTTCTCGCACGCGATACAGCAATCGCAAAACTGCATTATAATTTATTTGTCTACATTCTGGAAAACGTACTTCTTCAAAAAAATTAATAAAACAATTTTTTAAATTATTTATAAACATGTTAGTATTTATAATACAATATTTCTTTTCTCATCAATATCTTTTTTCCTAGTCGACATTTAATGCAGCACATCATATTTTGTACCGATTATGAGAACTAAATGTCATTTGTCCGCGGCACGCTTTACATGAATACTTTGCAATTCGACATGTATCCTGTTTTCGTACAACAATTTAGGAAGTCAATCTTGAGAATAGTGCACAAAAAAATAAAATAAATAATACATAATGAACAAAAGGCAATTGGAGCCAGGCGCCGTAGATAATGCGCAAAATAATTATTAATAAACGAAGTCACGAACGTTTCGACCCTTTCTTGGGGTCATCTTCAGCGTGAATATAAAATAAATCTACATAATGACGTCAAACGCAATGACTCGATGTCCCTAACGTAGTCAACAATAATCGTGGTCAATAATAAAATCTTAGCTGCATGACCGTCGTCTCTCGAATGCTGGAAAAGCGAGTGTATGCTCCGAAGCAAACCCAGGCATCCTCCGAACGGTCTTCTCCTCGGTTAATAGGCCAAGAGGAAAGAAAAATCGCCATGTCACTTCGTGTATCAAAACGGAACTCCCAAATTCGAAAGATACCTGAACAAGTATTCGGAGCTACACATATGCAATAATCCGATAACGCAAAATAACATCGAAGATCAATTAGTTACTTACAAAAAAAAGGCGAATACAAGTCGTACATTACTCTTCGGTTAAAAAACGTGGCATCCCGACAACATTCAAAGAGCGAATGACATTTAAGTTTTTAAACGTTGTCAGGATGACAAAACAAAGTCATAAGGAGAAAAGCACACATACAATTGAAGCCACCTCTATGAGATAAACAAAGAAGTGTATTCTCGTGTACAGGAGCAAAATTTAAAGCTTAGAAAGTTTCGCTATTACATCTGAATATGACTCCGGCAAATTTTCCGTATCCGTCTGCAAATTCAAACCGTTTCTTTGTCTCTTAATGTAGAGCATCTCGGATGTTAGGCGTTTGTTTAAATAGAGCTCATTGTCCAGAATCTCCACACCGTCCTAATCGAAATCATGCCCGGAATCCAAATTATGTTCCAACAACACAGAGCGATTAGGCTTCCTTTTTAATATGTGATTGCGATGTTCATTAACTCTCGTTTGCAATTGTCTGCCAGTCTGCCCAACATAGGAGGCATCACAACTATTGCTTGGTTTTGATTTGGTGGAGAAGCTTTCAGAGGTATACATTGACGATGAATTTAAACTTATCTCTCTTGATGTAATCTCCCTATTTACCAACATACCTACAGAAATGGTTTTGGAGAGTATTTCCATTAGATGGGATTATATCGCGGCCAATTGCAACATTCCTAAATCTGAGTTTTTTACGGCCGTTCGATTGGTTTTAAATTCGACGTTTTTTGTTTTTAATGGAATAATATATCAGCAAACCTTTGGCTCTCCTATGGGCTCTCCTTTGTCTCCCATGGCTGCCGACATTGTGATGCAAGATCTTGAAAAGAAAGCCCTTTCTATACTCAAATACACTCCACCGTTTTTTGGGAGATATGTTGATGACATCGCGTTGGCGGCTCCTTCCGACTCCTTAGATTATACACTGGAGGTCTTCAACTCATTCCACCCTAGACTCTAGTTCACAATGGAGGTTGGTGAAAATAATACGTGAATTTTCTCGAGGTTACTATGTTGCTTGAGAACAATAAGATTATTTTTGACTGGTATCATAAACCAACCTTCTCAGGGAGATATTTGAGTTACTTTTCTCAACACCCATTGTGTCAGAAGAGAGGAACAGTGATCGGTTTGATAGACAGAGTGTTTAGGTTGTTACACCCTCGGTTTCATGCTAAAAACTTAGAATTAGCTATAAGAATTCTGCTTAATAATTGTTATCCGTTGGAGTTCATTTTCAGAATATTCCATGAACGTATAAAGTTTCTAATTAATAATTTTGTTTCCAAGAAAGATAATTCTAATAACACGGACGATGCGGAATTGACTCCTTTTTTTACGATACCGTATGTTCCTTCGGTTACTGACAAGTTTAAGAATGTAACAAGGAATCTTGATGTCAGATTGTCGTATTTCAGCCTCAACAAAATGAGAACCTTTATTAAAGCACATAAAGACATGCTACCAAGAACGGCTCTTAACAATGTAGTTTACAAAATAAATTGCAATAGTTGTGATGCCTCCTATGTTGGGCAGACTGGCAGACAATTGCAAACGAGAGTTAATGAACATCGCAATCACATATTAAAAAGGAAGCCTAATCGCTCTGTGTTGTTGGAACATAATTTGGATTCCGGGCATGATTTCGATTGGGACGGTGTGGAGATTCTGGACAATGAGCTCTATTTAAGCAAACGCCTAACATCCGAGATGCTCTACATTAAGAGACAAAGAAACGGTTTGAATTTGCAGACGGATACGGAAAATTTGCCGGAGTCATATTCAGATGTAATAGCGAAACTTTCTAAGCTTTAAATTTCGCTCCTGTACACGAGAATACACTTCTTTGTTTATCTCATAGAGGTGGCTTCAATTGTATGTGTGCCTTTCTCCTTATGACTTTGTTTTGTCATCCTGACAACGTTTAAAAACTTAAATGTCATTCGCTCTTTGAACGTTGTCGGGATGCCACGTATTTTAACCGAAGAGTAATGTACGACTTGTATTCGCCTTTTTTTTGTAAGTAACTAATTTATTTTGCGTTATCGGATTATTGCATATGTGTGGCTCCGAATACTTGTTCAGGTATCTTTCGAATTTGGGAGTTCCGTTTTGATACACGAAGTGACATGGCGATTTTTCTTTCCTCTTAGCCTATTAACCGAGGAGAAGACCGTTCGGAGGATGCCTGGGTTTGCTTCGGAGCATACACTCGCTTTTCCAGCATTCGAGAGACGACGGTCATGCAGCTAAGATTTTATTATTGACCACGATTATTGTTGACTACGTTAGGGACATCGAGTCATTGCGTTTGACGTCATTATGTAGATTTATTTTATATTCACGCTGAAGATGACCCCAAGAAAGGGTCGAAACGTTCGTGACTTCGTTTATTAATAATTATTTTGCGCATTATCTACGGCGCCTGGCTCCAATTGCCTTTTGTTCATTATGTATTATTTAAGTGAGCCTTTAACTTTGTATTAAAATAAATAATAATTTCGAATATTTCTATCAAGTTGAGTAAAGTGTGGAAGAGCCGTTTCGATATGCGACATCCCTGAGCGCGCGAAATTTAGACAAGCTGATTGGTCAACTATAAACCTTTCCCGTTCAAATACTGTAGCAGCCTCGACACTTTGGCATTAGGATTTTTGCCTCCAAATAATCTCAAGAATCTGTCATTAACGGGTTATACGTGAGGTCTGGAACACCCTGTATATATAAGGGTCGGACTCAAATAGTTTCGGAGATACAGGCTGAGAAAGGATAAAAATAATAAATACGAAAATAAACGTTTAATGATGATTTATTTAACACTATCATTAGGAATCTGAAATATTTCAGCCTTGGCATCAAAGAATGCGGTAATCCGAGCGTAAACAGACCAATAGAGTCACTTTGAAAACCCTGTTTGTTTATGCATAAACAAACAGGCTATACTACACAGGGACTTCCACGCAAAACAAGATCCACTCCCACTACTATTCATCGTACATATAAATATGTACTTTTTATATACCAACTGTTCTCTGCTTTAACAAATATGTGCTTTTTAAGTTGAAGCACATACAAAGCACATACTTATAAAGCGCGCCACTAACCTATAGGTTAGTGACGCGCTTTACAAGTATGTGCTTTGTAAGTTGAAGCACATTCAAAGCACACACTTGGTTGAAATCTTTCAGATTCCTAATGATAGTGTTGAATAAATCATCATTAAACGTTTATTTTGGTATTTATTATTTTTATCCTTTCTCAGCCTGTGTCTCCGAAACTATTTGAGTCCGGCCCTTATATATATATATATATATATATGAAATGACTCGGGAAGACATCCCCAACAACATATTAAAAAATAAACCAAATCGGAGAGGGAGTCGCTTTTATGCATAAATACCTCCTTTCTCAGCTTGTATCTCCGAAGCTATTTGAGTCCGATCCTTATATATATATATGAAATGACTCGGGAAGACATCCCCAACAACATACTAAAATATCAAGCAAATCGGAGAGGGAGTCGCTTTTATGCATAAATACCATTTGTTGCTTTATTATTAATAACCAATTTTTCTGAAGTAGATTCATCTTCAATGTATTGAACATCACTTCCTGTATTACATAAAAATGTAACTGTTTCGGCTATATCCTTATTTTGAAGATTACTAGAAGATGATACTTTGCCTTGATCATTCAAATTCGTATTTGATCCTTTTGTAAAGAAAAAAATAGTATAGTGTCAAAACTTATTTTAAGTAAAAATTATTTGAAGAATTTTAATGATATAATCTTTTCATTTATGTAAAAATAAAATAAATCAAAGAACATTTAAACAAATAAAAAATTACCTGCATCTCCAAATAAGGTAGGTATATGTATAGCATTTTCCTTTATATTCAAAAAATTATCTAGACGATTTTCCCACATCTCAGGACCAAAGTGCTCCTATAATGCATTAAAGATATAATTCCATTATCATTAAAAAATTTTATATTTATTAAAAAATAAATAATATCAAAGTAACATATCTGTTTAGGATTGGATAAAATAAGGTAAAGTCGGTATAATGGGCGCCGTCGCGACAGCAAACGGCCCTGGCGCGAGCACAAACAACCCTCGGGCTCGACCCGAGCTCGCCCGGAATCACCCGGTTGTCGCGCCTAGGCTGCGTTCAGAAACATCACCCGAGTATCCCCGGGTATCATTATATCCTTGTTTAACATTCGGTGAACAACAAGGATAAAATGATAGCCGGGGGCCTCGGGTGATGTTTCTGAACGCAGCCCTATTATTCCGACCTCGCGGTTGCAAATCGCGCACGCGTTTCCTAATTTGCGTATACCGCGCAACGCGTTACCACAGTATATACAGTAGTGCAACTCTCTGTCGGTTGCGCTACTGCATATACTGTGGCGTTACATCGTGGATCGATGACGATTCGTCCTTAGCAAGCTCAACGACCTCCGTCGAGGGTCTCCTATCGGAACAAAGGACGGTCGTCATCAATCCGCGCTCCTCTTCTTCTTCTTCTTCTTAAAACCCACTGGATTTCAGGCTCCAATACGGAGCCACTGTACCACAGATAAACTGCCAAAGAGAGAGCCCCTATGGGGATTTAGGCTCCCTCTGGCGAATACATTATGAGGCAAAACCTCAGTCTGATTAAATGACCATCGTAAAGTCGATAACACAAAGAAAAAACATGCATGAATTTAATAAGAAGCCTTAATTAACTTTAAAATTTTAACCATATACAAATTAAAGTAATTGAAAGATATCACACATATTCATAAATTGATATTAGAGTCTCTAACAAAAGTAATAATAGCCTTAATTATTTTACGATTGAGATGACTCAATAGGTAAATACTAGAAGGCGCAAAAAGCCCTAAATTAAATAGAAAGCCAACAAACTTAAATCGAATGTTATCAAAAAGTTAACATGCCCAGAAAATGCGTTCCATATCCTGAATTTCATATCTACGGGGACAAGCAGAAGAATCACAAATGCCAAACTTGTACTTTATAGCGTTATTAAATGGATAGCCTATAATGAGTCTAGCCAAGAAACCAAAATCATTTCTACCAATTTTAAATCTAGATAGGAAGAAAAAATTAATCTTTTGAACGAACAAATTATCTATATAAAACAAAATAAGAGTGAGCACGTAGCCATGTCTCCTGGAGACAAATAATATCAAAGTCGTTAACTAAATTTGATAACTCATTAAATTTTCCCGTAACACCCCTGCAATTCCATTGTAAAATCTACATGGAAAATTATACTTTTAATTTAGATTACTAAAGAGAATGCTCAAATACCGTAAAGCGGTATGAGCCTTTTCATCAGAAGAGCTATCAGAGTAATAAATAAATTGAAGGTCCTTAAGAATGGTCTCAGTGTGAGGGAAAGTACTATTCAAATTATAAAGATTAGGTTCAATAGTAGAGTTAGACGGGAATGAGTGACCAGTGACTGACGGGCAAGCTAATTCCATGCAGTGATCCATCTCAACGGATGGACGAATAGTCTCATCCAGAACAGAGCCAGGTACAGAATTCGAAACCTCATCCTCCGATTTTCTACGTCTTTTCTTTTTACGGAGAGAACGACTAGAAGACAATGATGAGTAGGAACATCCACATGGGGAACCAATTTACACCAAGCAAAATAAGCATGGGATCTAAACGTCTGAACAGCCTGTTGACAAGTCTCAAACTTCCTAGTCTTGACAATTTTTTTAGCTTGAGCAAAAGATGAATTAGTATAGGCCATGACAGTATTAATTATTCGATGAAAAAGATGCATAGGGCAAACGACGTCAGATGAAAGGTGATCTCCCTTACAATTGATACAGAAATACTTAAGGTTACAAGTCTCAGAAGGAGGATGAACCGATCCGCATTTATTACATGAAGAGTCACTTCTACAAGCAGCCATTGAATGGCCTAAACGGAGGCAATTGTTGCAGCTACGTACCTTATTAATGAAGGGGAATACTCTACATTTAACTCTCCATATAAACACGAATTTAGGTAACAGATTAAAAGCAAAGGTTATCTTAATGGAGGAAGAAGATCTTAACTCATTACTGTCTTTATCTCTATATTTCATTCTTTCTAGTGACTCAACTTGAATGGGATTATCAGGCCACGTAAGACCATCGATAATCTCATCACATGAAAGCTCCAGGTCCACATTTCTAATAATTCCGATTCTGTAAAGCTTAAAGTTAGGAATATAGGCAAACCAGCCTGGTAAGAGAGACTCCTTAGACTCCACAAAAGAATTAGCATCGTTAAAATCATCGAAATCAATGCTAATAAGATTTCTACCAAGCCTATGCATGGCCTTAATACTAAATCTATGACACAACATTTTACCTACTTTCATTGGATGTAAATTTCCAATGTTCCCAATATCAGAGGAAAGAGTTTCAATGTGGACAGAAAAAGGGGCCAAATTAGATTCTGAATATCTGTTATTAGATTGTGACTGAATAAATATTTGTCTAGCAGATAAAGGAGGAGGATCAGAGGGCATGGGAGGTCGCAAGTCTGAAGTAGACGACATATCATCAGAAAGACGAGATTTTTTATTAGGATTACACTCCACATTATTAGGAGAAGGAGGATTAGATTTAGACTGAGAGCGATTCTTACGACCACTATCTTTAGGCATGGTATAGAAGGAAAAATACTAGAATGAGAGAGAAGATATCACCAACAGGACACGAAACATCAAGGAGACATACTAATATTAATACATAAAGAATATATCAAAACAAGATAAACATACACAGCTAACGCTTGGCAAACCAAGTCTAAAGATGAATCAGAAAATAGTATTTAACTGAAATATAATAGTTCGAATCATATTAAGCACAAATATAATATATAAAATTAAAGTAGAAATGAGCATTAAATAAAATATACAGATATAGAAAGCATCTAGCGATCAACCGAAAGTAATATATAAATAGCGCAAACAACGCACATTAACAACGAGCACCACGATGATGCGAGCATAAGAAACGAAAACAAGAACTAAACTCTAACACCGAAATCTAAATTTGAAATAATAAAGACGGATTCCAAAAGATGAAGTTAAATTAAAATTAATAATTTTAAGATCTTAATACAAACTGAGCATAGACAAATAATATAATAATAAGGAAGTAGACTAAAATATATAAGAACACGAATATAGAAATAAACCGACCGATCACACGAAGTAAATAATATGTAGAATTAAAAGTATAAGAAATATATAAGAAAAATTCAGAGATAGAAAATATATAAGCAAAAGATGCGGACATACAAAAGTTAGAATTAAAGATAATAATGTGAGAAATTCAGAAATAGAGAATATCCGAACAACCCAAAAGGGAATAAGCAGCGTAAACAACGCACATAAAAACAAACATCAGATATGCTGCGAGCAAAAGAAACGAAAACAAGAGCTAAACTCTAACAATCAAAAACAAAATTTGAAATAATACATACCGGTTTCAGAAAGACAAAGTTAAATATATAGGTAATAATTATTTAATAATGAGATATTAATGAAAACTAAACATTATTGCATAATATAATAAAAAAGAAAAATAGGATACAATATAAGAGAAATCAGATATTCATAGTAACCGAACAGACACACGAAAATATAAAGAGTGAACAAAAGATTAACACAATAAATGAACACATAAATCACATCGATGTAATTAAAATAATAGAAACGAAAACAAGAGCTAAACTCTAACGATCAAAAACAAAATTTGAAATAATACATACCGGTTTCAGAAAGACGAAGTTAAATATATAGGTAACAATTATTTAATAATGAGATTTTAATGAAAACTAAACATTATTGCATAATATAATAAAAAAGAAAAATAGGATACAATATAGAGAAATCAGATATTCATAGTAACCGAACGGACACACGAAAATATAAAGAGAGAACAAAAGATTAACACAATAAATGAACACATAAATCACATCGATGTAATTAAAATAATAGGAAAAGAAAAGCATAGCCAAAGCAAGCGAAAAATTATGTATGAAAAATTAAATAAAGAAAAATTCAAAATTGATAGAAAAAATTACGAAGTAAAAGAAAAAATTAAGAGCCAGATAACGAAATTCAGGAATAAGCAATGATATTATACGGAATGAATTATTACATATAGAGAAAGATAAGTGGAAAAAGACTTTAAATAAATCACGAGAAAAGAAAATTAAGGCAGTCCGAGGACAACAGAAAAGTATAAATAATGTGTGTTATCAAGCTCGGAACGGACTCACAGACTATGTGTAGCTGGTATTCGCAATCAAGGACATCAGTCTCCAGAACAGGCGTATTCTCGTCAAAACCACATCAAAAGACAGGATGATCCATAAGGCGAGAGAATCCAAGAGTCCCAAAGAACAGCAAAAGCAAGAATACAGGATAGTAGGCACAAAAAAAAAGACTCAGAGACAGGTAGAGAGAACAGATTCCGCCGAGAGTAAAAAACACGTCCGAACAGCATGCCGGTCGGCAGCGGAATCCGCTCCTCTTCTGTTCGGTCTCCTCTTCTGTTCGGTCTCTCTTAAGAGAAAGTCGAGCCGGCCGTTCGCGACAATTAGCATCTCGGGAGTGTTCTCGAAAGTAATTGCGCGACGTCCGCATTGTTTCATCGCGAGCCGCACCCGCTCGATTGGTCGCCGCGTGAAACATCTCAAATCGCTCTTCCGCTCAAGTGAGGGGAAGAGTGAGCCGGTTTTCGTCGCGTTAGCACCCGGTCGATTGGTCATCGCACGAATTCCGGGAAGTCTTGGTTGCGCATTGATCATCAGTGCAAAGGGTCGCATCGTGCGCACAAGTTTCGTCGCGATTTGCACCCACTCGATTGGTCATCGCGCGAAACGTTTCATTTCGCGAGTTTTTCGTTCGCCAGCAATACGAAGTGGCGAAGGGACGGATCACGTGATCACCGTGCGCGGTAGCGTGATCCTTCGAGAAGGAACCATGTCGACGTTGATACCGTCGCACGACTCAAACCCGGTTTCGCGAGTGCATCTCTCGTGAGTGTTGTGATAACCACGCGTAAGCTCAGATGAGCAGTTTTTGTACAAACCACGCGGTGTGTTCGATCCGATATCGACCCCGCTCGCGGCCATCTTGTCGTGCCGCGCCGTTCTCATAGTCATCGCGGAATTACCGCGTTTCGTACATTAAGTTTTGGTTTTTTGTGAAACTCGCGTCTGCTATCGCGTCCCAAGGGACCATAAGTGCGCCTGAGCATTTTTCGAGTCATTGTGTTCGCGATCGCTCATCTGCCTCGCGAACAAGATATCCGTCGGTGGCGTTCAAGATTTCCGATCGCGAGGGCGGTAACCAATCGCTCTTCAAGATCTCCGTTTCGTGAGCCATCGCAGAGAGTACGAGCGAGACAAGATTTCCGTCCCGACCGTTATACGCAGATGCTCAGCCCGCTCGGTAATGCGAGTGCGAAACAAGCTGTAAAACATTTTGTTGTCGAAAATAAATTGTGCTTGTGAATAAAAACCAAAGTGCGTGTGTTCTCTACACTCCATTCCTCACGAATCCTCTAAGACCTTGCCTCGCGCCCTTGTCAGGGTGGTCCCGGCATTCAATTTCGTGTCCCGAGGTAACCTCGGCCGAGCACGAAACAATATCAAAGTTGTTAATGTTCAATATTACCTGACACAATGCAGAATGTTTACTAGGTGTCCAATTTTCCCGATTAACGTTTTTTATCCAAATGCACATCTTTCAGGTTCTTTCAAAGGAAAGTAACACATTTTTTTTTATTTTGCATTGAAGAGTTAGAACAACCTTTGGCTGCGTAACGAGGCATGTCAAATCTAAGCTAACAATTGTTATACATGTACGTACATATTAAAAAGTAATTAAGATGCTTTATATAATAAACGTATATGAAAACAAGCGAAAACATTTCAAACATTGACAGAAAGCATTAGTTAGATTATATCTGATATTTAATTAACTACCCAGAGACCAAAATCGGAGAGGAGCACGTCTTGCAATGTATGTGCTGCATATTATATCGACAGAATGATGTCAATATTCTAGCAGGTTATGCCGTTTCAGTTAATGCCACCAGAAACGCAGAAAAAATCAAGCACAACATGCATCACGATGTAATGGCAGAAATGCGGCAAAAATTGAGCAGAGATTACCAGCATAAATAGAGAAAATTTCAAACATCGTATACTGGCACAATGTATCCAGCAGAATGCACACTGGGATTGCACATAACTTGCTATCACAGTGTAACAACAGATTGTCAGTAGAAATCAAACTTGTCTACCAGTACGCTATGATGGAAGAAACGCAGCAGAAATTCAATATGCTCTGTCGTCATATGAATTAAATTGGATAAAGATTTTCGAAATAATTTAATGCCGATAGATGGCATCCGATATAATCTGTTTCTCGTATTTAAAATTTGACGAACAATGCTATAAGTAAGTGTCAAGAGACACGACAGCGTCTCGCGCCAAGCAGGGTTTAAGTTTAAGATAAATCATGGTACGACACAACTTTTGTATCAGTTGTATCGTAGAGTCCACTTTCATATAATAAAGGGAATGGCACACTTGAAAAATAACATTTTGAAAATAATAATTCTCAATATATGTATGTATAATGAAAATTTCTGATAAATTAACATAGATTTTCTCATATTACGAGTATATACAATATATATTGGCGAAA
The DNA here is from genome assembly GCA_035220615.1 of Leptothorax acervorum. Classification (NCBI taxonomy): domain Eukaryota; kingdom Metazoa; phylum Arthropoda; class Insecta; order Hymenoptera; family Formicidae; genus Leptothorax; species Leptothorax acervorum. The sequence goes on from JASTWQ010000060.1 coordinate 691,856, forward strand.
CATATGTCATTCTTATTTTGTCTGAGTTTTTTTTGAAAAACGTTCCAATTTGTATAAAAATTCTAAGAAAATATGAAAATTTTTATAGAAATTTTGATTAAAATATATATATACATATAAATATATATTAAAAATAATTATAAAAGATATTTTTCTATCAGGAAAATCCTGATTCATTTCTGCCATGTTTCTGCTGCCACATCGTGACAACACATCATGCTCGATTACTGCTATACATCTGCTGTCGATAACTAATATTGCAGGCTCTGTTTGATATTAGCTGCATTTCTAGCGTCATATCGTGACGGCATACCGTGCTTCGTTTCTGCTGCATTTCTGCCATCACATTGTGCTGGCACATTGTGCTGGCAGAACCAAAGCTTAATGAGAACGCAGCGGAGCGGAATCTGCTGCAAATTCGTGATTGAATCTGCTGACATACTGCTGGCATACTGCTAGCATTTTGCTATCTGGGCAATTAACCTCCTAGATAGCAAAATGCTAGCAGTATGCCAGCAGTATGCCAGCAGATTCAATCATGAATTTGCAGCAGATTCCGCTCCGCTGCGTCCTCATTAAGCTTTGGTTCTGCCAGCACAATGTGCCAGCACAATTTGATGGCAGAAATGCAGCAGAAACGAAGCACGGTTTGCCGTCACGATATGATGCTAGAAATGTAGCTAATAACAAACAGAGCCTGCAATATTAGTTATTGACAGCAGATGTACAGCAGAAATCGAGTATGATGTGTTGTCACGATGTGGCAGCAGAAACACGGCAGAAATGAATCAGGATTTTCCTGATAGAAAAATATCTTTTAGAATTATTTTTAATATAATATATATGTATATTTTAATCAAAATTTCTATAAAAATTTTCATATTTTCTCAGAATTTTTATACGAATTGGAACGTTTTTCAGAAAAACTCTGACAAAATAAGAATGACATATGTTTCCCCAATATATATATATATATACTCGTAATATGAGAAAATCTATGTTAATTTATCAGAAATTTTTATTATACATACATATTGAGAATTATTATTTTTAAAATGTTATTTTTCAAGTATGCCACTCTATTATATGAGAGTGGACTCTACGATACAACTGATACAAAAGTTGTGTCGTACCATGATTTATCTTAAACTTAGGCGCTGCTTGGCGCGAGACGCTGTCGTGTCTCTTGACACCGTTCTTATAGCATTGTTCGTCAAATTTTAAATACGAGAAACACATCATATTGGATGCCATCTATCGGCATTGAATTAGTTCGAAAATTTTCATCCAATTTAATTCAATACGACGACAGAGCATGCTGAATTTCTGCTGCGTTTCTGCCATCATAACGTACTTGCTGACAAGTTTGATTTCTGCTGGCAATCTGTTGTTACACTGTGAGAGCAAGTTATGTGCAATCTCAGTGTGCATTCTGCTGGACACATTGTGCCAGCATACGATGTTTGAAATTTGCTCTATTTATGCTGGTAATCTCAGCTCAATTTCTGCCGCATTTCTGCCATTACATCGTGACGCACGTAGTGCTTGATTTTTGCTGCGTTTCTGACGGCATTAACTGAAACGGCATAATCTGCTAAAATATTGATAGCATTCTGTCGCTATAATATGTAGCACATAAATTTCGAAACGTGCTTCAGTCAGATTTTGCTATCTGGGCTACCTCTTAACCTATACTTCTTGTTTATTTTTTTATGAAAAAGCTTTTATTGCTTACTATAAATATTATACTTGTTAGCATAAAGTTGATATCATACAATGTATGATTTCTTGAACAATTGCACGTTGTTGTGTCTGCACTGAAGATTCACAAATCAATCGCAAACGCCAAGCAGAAACGTCAATATTATCATTAATAAATTTGATCAATTTCTCTTTACATTAAACATAATTTTTAACCTATATTGGCATTATTATTACAATTTTGATTTAATTCGCTAGAGTCTAAATATTTTGTTAAATAATTATAATTGTGATGTTTTGATTTAATAGTTCATAATTTTAACGAAATTAATTTATTATTTAAGTATATTTATGAATATTTAACAAGGAGAACTTAAATTTCCCTCGTAGTTGTCCTAAACAATATGGCGGATCAAAGAACCAATCAAAAGTTATCTAAACGGTGTTCAATCTCTTAGTTGAGGATCTATAGCCTTTTGATCAAAAAAGTCAAGCAACGTCGGGCGCGGTTACTACTTAGATGGGTGACCGGCTGAGAGAGCGGATTTTCCTGTAATCTTGCCGCGATATTACAAGCTATTGGCCTAGTTTACACCGGACCGTTTGATACGCGTACCAAGTACTATATCCGTATCAAATCTCAGGTTATCCCGGTGTAAACCGAGATTTGATACGAATTTGATACGGATATAGTACTTGGTATGCGTATCAAACGGTCGGTGTAAACTGGGCCATTATCGTGTAATCTCGGCGTGGATTAAGTATTACAGGTTATATTTTCTTGTATAATATTTTTCTGTAATCCGAGAGTACAGTGCGAAAATATTACAGAATATTACTATAATACTCCAGTCTATAATTCCGTGTAATACTTTTATGTAGTTCCTGTAATATAATTTTCTGTAATCCGCTGTAGTTTCTTTCCGTAAGGGCCGGTGACTTTTGAGAATACTCAAACTTGAGAATAACATTCAAAGGCTTAGGGTTTACACTCATATCTATTGAGCGTCATACTCAAGTGTTGAGAGTAAATTTTTAAATGTTCAGTGTTTACACTCAGTTATTGAGAATACACCATACACACTCAATCTTTTAATGTATACACTCAATTTTGAGTATTAACACTCAATGTTTGAGTGTAAACACTCAAGATTTGAGTTTATACACCCAAATTTGAGAGTATAAACTCCCAAAATATAGTGTTTACACTCAATATTTCAGTGTTTTTTCCATAAGGGACATAATGTAAGTTAGGGGTGCTAGTTTACACCGTACCTTATAACTTTAATACAAATCAAGCTAGTGTGCATCAATTAACGTTTGATTCACATGCGTTTACATCAAGCATATTATGGCTGCGTTACGATATTCGCTGTCAACTGATCTATAGTGTATAAAAAATATACATACGTGACATATATACATATTGTGAATATCGAAACGTAATAGCTTATATTCGTTTATATCGTCAATAGAAATGGATATAGAAAAGAATATTGCGATTTTTTATTTTGTAATATGTATTAGGCCGCATTTATTAGTTAATGTAATTTAAAACACAATAATTTTCAGTTTTCTTTGATTTAGGAAACAATTTAGTTCTTTTTATCTCATTAAGTCGAATCGTTATCAAATCGATATCGAAATCGTTGATGATGGACAAACGTGGAAACATTGAAAATCTTGAAAGGAAGTATTATATTATATTGCTACTGCTACCAACAGATATTTTTTGCAAAGTTATCATAACATCGAAATAATCTCGAAATTTTGAAATTATCGACGTTCAACAACTTGACAGAACCGCGTCGATGAGATTTCGATGAATCGATATGCAATCGACGTGTTTTCGATGTATCATTTCTCACTTGGACTCACTAATTATTATACTTATTATTTACTTATTACTTCTCACTTATTATTCTCACTTATAATTTCTGAATTCAGTTCAACTTCTAATTTCAAGTCTTAATTCGTTACGCTCATTCTCTAATTTTGACATCTGTCCATCAAAGTAAATTCGACTTATGCCCGCGGTTTCTTCACCGTCGGATAACTTTATCCTTAGGATAAACTCACTCTTCGTCTCTTTCTAACCTAATTCTTAGAAAGAGACAAAGAGTGAATTTAACCTAATTAAGGATAAAGTTATCCGACGGTGAAGAAACCGCGGGGCATTAAAGTCAGTGCCTTCAGGCCAGAGAGTCTCCAAGAGCTGCGCCGGCTGTCGCCCGATAAAAACAGTACGTGAAATCCACGTTATTGCTACGTGGATCAGCATCGTGGAATCCACGTGGACATTCGAGTGGACAATCCGCTCAAGAACGGTACTGTAGTCCACGTGGAATGCACATAGTTCCACGAATTTTCCACGTAAATTTTAATTTTATTAATGGAGTGGATTTCTTCCACTCCATACATACAAGGTTTTAAGAAGTCTCAAAAACAGAGAATAAAAAAGTATAACTAGCAGTAACATGTTAGTTCTTTGGTGTTTAATACTGGATATAAAGAAGTACCGCCGCGGTCACCCATCCAAGTAGTAATCGCGTCCATCGTCGCTTGACTTTTCTGATCGAACGGAGTAGCGGTGACCTTCTGACTCTGACACTGCCTTTTTCTCTTTAATACTCTTATTTAACCTAATGTTTTGTTTGTAACAAGATAACAACAATTGGGTTTATAATACTTTATTTCTGACGTTATTTGTAAAAAATAGATAGCATACTGCACACGCACACACTTTTTGTAACAAAATAAAATTTTTCTATTGATTATTTATTAAAAGCGTCCTATTTTGCTATTTTGTGATTGATAACAATATTTCCTGATTGATAAATCATATATGTATATATATTATATACATCAGTATTATAATAGAAACATACACGTGAAATCTACATTGATACTACGTGGATAAGGTACTTCGATTTGGCGATGGAAAAGAAACGTCTAATCCACGTGGATAAGGTGCTTCGATATTGTCGATAAAAAAGAAACGTTGAATCCATGTGGATAATTCGCGGATGATTCTCTATCCACGTAGTCCACGTAAATTATGTGAATTTGACGTGGATGTGACGTGACTGTTTTTATCGGGCGGCTATTTGCTGTTCGCTATTTGCTGCTTGCGACTTGCGATTTACCCCTCATCCCCTAAAGGAGGTTCCAGCGATCCAATCAGCGATCATTTTCGAGGTGGCATCAACACCATTATTCTGTAAGTTTATTTCTCAACACATTGTATGTAGATTTAAGGTAATTGCGAGCGAGCGTTATTCCCCCGTTTAAATAATTACAAGCCATGAGAAGTATTCAATTTATATAATATATTATACATTCATATATCGGAAATATTCACAAACAGTTTGAGTTATTTAGATCCAACCTTATCCCCGTCATATATATATATATATATACAGGGTGTCCCATTTTAACTTAGACAGCTGAATAACATAAAAAATTGCAATGTAATCAAAAAATGTTTCAGACAAAAGTTGTATGGTCTAAAGGGGGACATAAGATGGTGGCAATGATTTGACTTTGGATGGTCGTTTGAAGCTCACGTGAACGTCACCTTCAATTTCTTAAACGGAACCCCCTATATTGTAGTATATCGTTTGAAAGGGCATAAAATAACAAAAATTTTGGTGCAAACCAGAGGTCGATACGTTGACCCGTTCGGGAGTTATTTAGGGTCAAAAATTGACTTTTTTCAGTTTTGACTTTAAATAACTCCCGAACGGATCAACGTATCAACCTATGGTTTGCGCCAAAATTTTTCTTATTTTATACCCTTTTAAATGATATACTACAATATTGGGGGGTTCCATTTCAAATTTTTGAGTTGGAGTCCCCTGGGACACTAACAAATTTTAAGTAAAACCCCCATATTGTAGTATACCGTTTGAAAGGGCATAAAATAAGAAAAATTTTGGCGCAAACCAGAGGTCGATACGTTGATACGTTCGGGAGTTATTTAAAGTAAAAGTTGGAAAAAGTCAATTTTTGACCCTAAATAACTCCCGAACGGGTCAACGTATCGACCTCTGGTTTGCACCAAAATTTTGGTTATTTTATGCCCTTTCAAACGATATACTACAATATAGGGGGTTCCGTTTAAGAAATTGAAGGTGACGTTCACGTGAGCTTCAAACGACCATCCAAAGTCAAATCATTGCCACCATCTTATGTCCCCCTTTAGACCATACAACTTTTGTCTAAAACATTTTTTGATTACATTGCAATTTTTCATGTTATTCAGCTGTCTAAGTTAAAATGGGACACCCTGTATATAAATTTATAATTCGATCTCTGTATAATTTTTATTATTTTGAGTAAGTGCTCCCTGACATTTGCTCGAACTACCAATCATTACTTCCTGTCATACCTCCACTGATAAATTCCCTAACAACAGCCGGTATTCTGGCTACTAAATAAAGACTCTTTAAAGATTAAAAGGTGTTTTGATTACCAATTACTCCCCGAATGATTGTCAAGGTAGATTTCTAATCAATTAATTTAATATTTTAAAATTCAATATTGATTTCATTATTTTATTTTCCCCTATTTCCCTTCCATACCGTTTTAACAACAAATCCTCTCGCCTGTCCCGGGTTATAGTCGGTGCATGCAGACTGACCCTAAACAACGAAAGGAGATAGGGCCTTTTGCGCACCTCAGCCGGACAACTTCGACTTTTGATATTTTTTTTTTACGAATTGTTTGTTAGTCGTTTGTTATTGATTGTTAGACTAATTAGAACGTTTGTTAGTTAATAGTTTTTACGTAATCACGAAAATAATTTTTAGTGTTAATTTAGCCGGTAAATACAGAATTATTTACAATTTTCGGTTCAAACCGGGGTCAATTGATGCGGAATCGTTTGTTAGTTCCGAATAAACTAATTAAAACGTTTGTTAGATCACGGTTTCGCTTAAAAAGGCGAAAAACTGTATATCGTTTAGCTGCCGGAGAGTGGGGGTGAGACGTAGAATATGTGGTGGTTTCGGAACGCATTTTTCCGAATTGTTTGATACGTAGTAATAATAAGATCAGAGTGAAACGTGCTACTATTTCCTATTTATTTATCAGATCGGCTACATTTCACGTGCAAAAATATAGGTAAGTGTAAAATGCAAATTTAATTTTGAACTTATTGTTAGTAAAAAGTATTCTTGCAATAAAATAGATATAGATTGCAAAAGTAGAGGTAACCTAAAGTTGTATTTGAACTATTACATCAAATTATAGATCTATGAAATATAGAAATAAACTTATATTGTATGTACAAGTAGATATAAGTAATTTTGTCATCGTACGGAAACTCGCAGTTCAAACTAACTATGAAATTGTTTGCAGATGCTTGATGTCATTGATGTCATTGTGAATACAGATCAAAGAGGTAGAAAAGCAGTGGAATACCTCATGCATTTCCAAGTAAGTTAGAAAAGCTTGAGCAAAGCTACTTGTATGTATAACAAATCATATTAAAGTACACATTAAGGAAATATAAATATATTTTATTATTGTGTAAGGGTTGGAATCTGTCTTGGGACCGTTGCGTAACAGAGGAATATGTGCTCAAAGGTACAGAAGAGAATCGTCAACTTCAACGAGATCTAGCACAAAAAGCGCAGCTTCAGCTGTACGTATTCCTGAAACTCTAATATTATACAAATTTGATTTATTATGAATTGGTATACTATTTTTTTTCTAATGAAACAGGGATGCTTATTTATATTGTCGCAAACGCAAAAAGAAAAGCCATAAGATGTCAAAGCGTTTAACCGAAACAAAGCATCAAGAGCCTCGTCGTAGAGCGAGAAGCGGTAGCTGTTGAACTGCATCAGCTATGACCGGATCTTCCGAAGATGGCAGTTCAGGCCAACACGCTGATTATGATATAGAAGTAAGTTTCATTTTTAAGTTAGGGCTATGGCACACAAAAAAACTTAAGCAGTAAAACTTGAACAGTAAGCGAATCAGCCAATCACAGTCAAGACCTTAAGGCATAAACGTAAGCGCTAGCGAATCTATACTGTTGATTTTCTTACTGCTTAGATCTTACTGCTTAAGTTTTTAGTCTGATTTTAGTATGTCAATCAATTATCCAGTTTAAATATTTATCATCTTTATTGAAACTATGTTTGAATAGTATATTCTTTTAATTTAACAAACAAATTAACTTTACAGAATTAGTAGGCCAAACGTGGAACGTTTATGCAGCGTCTACTTTATTTGGCTTCCAACAAGATGATATTCACTTCAAACTGTATTCAAAGAGATTAAGAGAAGAGGTTGCAAGTATATTGTCACATGAAGATGTAACTTACGACGCAAAGTTTTCTGTTGTGGAGATTGTGGAGAATATTATCTCCAGACCAAATGAAGATCATCCAGCAATCAAGGTAAAAGAATCGACACATAAATTTAATTCTTGATCTTTTACTTAATATCTTATTCGAACATGTATATTAGAAATGCAACAAAGTTTAAGTTTGCTTAAAATATATTTTAGATTGAAGTTGTAGCTAAGACCAATGATCGTGAGAAAGATGTCGAGAAACCTGTTTATAAAGGGATATTATGATCCTGGAGGATAACACAGACTGAATCAAATATACAGAATTTCATAAGATTGCACCTTTTGCTATGTCGTGGCACTCGCAGCTGTATGAACGCAGTGCATGCTATCATTGGTCGTATGTTTGATTGTTTGGTAATTGCACTACCAGCTAACGAGGATGACTTAAGCTGGCTGATTCCAATTATAATTGAAGCCATCGCGTTGTTTTCCCAATACTCTGATAAAAAAAGAACTATTGCATTTTTAAATCTATAATTTTTTAACCTTTTGTGGAAGTCAGTTGGTCTGGTTTGTGCGGGTCCTTTAATAACATAAGGAATGTCCTGTTCTTGTCTGTTATGTCGTTCGCTATCTTTAATTGACGGAGTTATATATGTGTCAAAAGTAAAATGTATTTCAGATGCATCTGTGTTACAAATTTTTCTCAAAATCAATTCTGCTATTTTATCGAAGGTTTGCGGGACATTTTGACCGAGGAGATATAAAAAATAAAACCCATCGATTACATCAACGTCAATATTGTTTGGTCTTGATGATTCAATTTTCGACTTTAGGTGTTTTGCTAAGGCGGACTTGTCGGTTTTGTACATCTCACCAGTGTATTGGCACAAAGCTGGCGGCGCGGCAGATAAGGGGTATCTAAAGCATAATTCCAAATCAACTTTCTTCTCAAGAGCTACTGCTAAAAGTTGCCCAAACATATCTCTTTTCATTTTTATGAGGGCCTGTTTGCTACCGTCCCGACTTTTTTGGGTTTTCTTGGTACAATCAAACGTGAAATTGAGTATGGAATTGCGCGAGATCGGTCTGTCAAATCGCTCTGCGCTCTTATTGCATTGTTTAATAAATTGGATTTTTTGAGGTTGCCAGATGGAGTTGCTATTCAATAAGAAACTTGCTACCGGGAAAGACGCTGCTCTGCCTGTTGAAATATTAAATAATTCATCAACGTTAATATCCGGATCAAAGGGATTGAAATTTTGCTTGATAGTAGAGATAAGTTTATCAAGTTGTTTCCTATCTTTTTCAATCCTACTTCTTTCAAGTGAGTGCGCGACGTCATCTTTGGGTGTAATATCAATTTCCTCCGACAACAGCGAAATGATTCTCGTTCGCAAACTATGACTGAGAGCCCAACGTTGCCTTGCTGAGATAGAACTAGTGAAATGAGAAATTCCGGTTAAAGAATTTGCAGCGTCTGCATTTATGGTCTGTTCGAGAGTGAGATCGACAGGAGCTCGGGCCAAATTCCCGTTGGTTCTTTTGATCCCAAAAGCCCCGCGCCTAAATTCTTCTAGCAAAGGAGAATCACTAATTTTAAGATTTATGAGGTTGCTCAAATATTTAAGACTCCATCTCGCATAGTTTGGTTGATTGAATGTGAAAAACACATTTGCTATGTCAAATATGGAATCGATGTACAGTTCGAAATTACTTTTCCTTATACTCCTTGAAAATCGGAAGAAGAGATTAATATATTCGATGTACTGCATATAAAATTGTGCAGTTTTCCCGTGAACGCCAGACAAGGTCAAAGAGCGAAAATGTTTATACTTGTTTAGAACCTCATTTAATGAAGATGGCAAGCTGAGAGGCGAGCGAGGGTTTGTGGGATTGTTCAGAACGGTTTCCAAAGTCTTCCGTCAATATTTCAGGGCATACATCGATTTCTGACAGAAAACGTTTGAAATGCAATATTTGCAGTGCTCCAGATATAAGAGGATGTATCCTCTTACATCTATTGAAGTGTTTGCTCTCTATGAAACCGTTTACTAAACCGGGTGCAAGAATATCACACTGTCCCAAGATATCAACGAGGCCGCACGAGTCGATGTACTTGCCATATTGCTTTGAAGTACGCCATTTGCATGTGAAATGCGCCCAAATTAACGAAAAGTTTGTCAAAAACGGGACTATCAGTACACTGAATTTCCATAGCCTTTTTGGCTATGGCCAGATCGTACGTAACAACGATGGTATCTTAATTGCTTACATTGCTTTGCGATATCCGCTGCGAGAGTCATAGTTTGCTAATTGCTGCACAACGGAATATGACGTTGGAGATAAATTTATAGGAGGTAAATAATTAAGTTTTTGTTTTTCGCTGCTGTCCAACATTGTTTTGCAATTATAGCCCATCCACATTGGAACAGAAGTAATTTGCGATAATGACATTGCCCAAATTAAGTCTTTGATTATAGCATTCTTTTTCGTGCTGTTACAGTCATTTTGAATTTCAGTGATACTTTCAAGGGGCAACAGTGCTATTGCTTTGCCAGGTTTTTTGTAATACGCAACCGTTTTGTGAGGAATTTCTTCAAATCGGCGCCTTTTGCGAAGAGGCCTCCGTTCAGAAAAACTGTCAGAAGAAATTTCTCTGTCCGTTTTGTCTCAAGTGCTTGTGGAGGTGATGAAGGCGCAATAACGTCATCTTTAGGAAACTAATATATAATTCCGACCGTGTCGTGTAACGTGTCTTTACCACTGGATGTATCGACAAAACGATCATAATTATCAAACGCTACATAAGTGCAAAGCTTGTCTGTAACATCTATCCCGGGCGGAATCAGTTGATTTTTGGAATAAGCAGTGTACGTTAGCTCGGTTTCCAGCTCTTCCGCAGAAGTATACAAAACTGTGTGACTGTATTTATTTAGAATCGTGAGCACTTTCCTACTACTTGTTAAAGATTTCATAGCCAAACCTAACATCAAATGTTTCGCAGGCTTAACTCTACCCTTCGTTATAGCGTAAATGATGTCCTGGCACAGAGATTTTATTTTAATATAATCATCATTTGTGTTCTTCCTACGACAGTCCGGCCCTTGAACCAGATTACAGACAAACTGAAATAACATCTCTGGAATATGACATTCCCCACTTAAAATATCTTTACCCTGCAGTTTATCTGGTAATGGATTTTTTTCAATCTTTTTTACAGAATTCCTGATTTTATATGCTAAGTCCTGTAACTTAGTTTCTTCAGCATTTTCGTTTATAACAGATTTATTTAGCAATTTACTGATATCAATTTCGTGACTGTACACGATTTTTTTATCGCAAGACCCGCTAGACATTTCTACTGAAAGTACGTTGCCAAAATTTTGCAATATTTTAGTTTGCAAGTGCTCCGGTCTATAATTTGAGAAGTCGTCTTTACGATATTTATTGTCGGACACTTCCAACAATAAAGCCCTATATTTTATATACAAATCGTGCAGGTAGAAGACCCTTTCTTTCTTGAGAATTTCTTCGCGTATGAAAAAAGAAAGGGACTCAAAAGCAGATTTGTGGATGTCTCTTATTTCTTGCCAAGTACTTTCATCTTTATCCTCAATTGCCTTCTCATATGACTTTTGATAATTTAATATGCAAAGTGAATGATAACGGACTACATTGCAAGTTTGTAGTTCATCACATAGTCGCGTGTCTTGCAACCCTTCCGCGTATCTCTTAATCTTATTTATCAGATTGACAGAATGTGAAGATTTCGTAGCAACTCTCTTTACGCCTATTCTTTTTATAGCTACTTCACAAAAAATGCATACTTTCGGCGTACCACCGGGGCGGGGGAAAGCTGTCGACGGTGCCTCAATTTGCTGCTCAATCCTTTGCGTGTCTCTTGTGGAATGAAAGGAAGAGGCCATTGGTTCATCTGCCATTTGCTCGTCTTGAGCAGTAGGAGTGGATGATGTCGATGAAGATGTCATTTCCTTAATCTTTGGCGTGGACGTGACGACCGATACCTGGGAATGTCGAAAAATAATTATTTTTTATGTATATTGCATGCGATGATTTCTGGCTTCCAAAGAATATTTTTCTAATACCTCTGACGCGTTGGACGGTTCTGGTGTGCAATCGCGTGAAAGGTGCGCAGGTAAAGTTCCCTGCTGAAATGTACCCATGTCTTCCTGTATATCCACGACTCGCTGTAGTTGTCCTTCGGTATTACCGGCCGGAGACGAAGTCGTATCATTCTTACAATAAAATAGTATTATTTTAGTATAAAGAATCACGCACTTTCTTAGATTCACGATTAGTCACTTGAAATATGGCGTCTCAGGGACATCATAATAAATTTTTTAGTTTTCTCCTAGTCATAAGGGAAATAAATTTAAATAAGGGAAATAAATTTTAAATTTAATAAAAAAAAAAAACAATTAAATATTAATATTCTATTTTTGTATACTTACTTTGTCTGTCGGGTACGCTGCATCGAATTCTGCTTTATATTTTTGCTTCAGGATATTATGTTTCCTGTTACACGCAACGTGGTAACCGAAATCGCTGGCCGTTTCACGAGAAAGTTTCAAGTCACCATATTTAAAGTTTTTAACTCTCCTAAAAGCTATTATATTCAAACACCGTTGCAATGTATCAGTGGTGAAATCAATAACGTCCTTGCGTGCACCACAAACAAAACACCTCTTCATGATTGAAAAACTGTAGCGATGAGTGAATATTACAACGATCTGCTCTGTAAGATTTCCAACGTGACGACGTCTCAACACGAGTGTGACCGTGTGACGCCGCAGCCCAAAAAAACAAAAGAATATTATATGAACTTACCTTGTTTCATTCCACATCTCTACCAATGTACGCGCAGCTTGTTTATCACAAAGAGCACTTTCTGACAAAAATTAAAGGTTTCGAGTCAAATGTCATTCCACCATGTTGGAAAACATTAAAACAAAAAATTCTTCGCACTATTTATATTAATGCGATGTGGCTAGATGCTACAAGCGAGACCTGCGTTAAATTCAAGTCAGAAGAATGTGGATGGATTGTCGTTAACGATAAGCTTACGCCACTATGGTTCCACGGAAATCCAACTCCATTAAGAGTTGAAGATATACTACTTATAGAGCATAATGATAGTGACGACGAGGACTATACTGTCGATAGTTCCGACAGCGATAGCGACTAAAAAAATCCTCGTGATTTATATTTATTTTTTATATCCTACTTTTAAGATTTTAAATACAAAAAAATAAGAATAAAAGATTAAATAAAAAAAAAACGTGAATGTTATATGAACTTACCTTGTTTCATTCCACACCTTTACCAATGTACGCGCAGCTTGTTTATCACAAACTATTTTTGCCACAAAATGTTCGATAGGAATTTTCGCGCTAGTATGGGCGGTATTCATAGTCGGTTGTTAAAATCGTTCTCGTCGAAGTTTGTCTTATTTTCTATTTAAATACATGGCAAGAGATTACCCGTATGTTCTGTGAGGGAAGTATTGACCCGTTACAAATTGGCAGCCAAAAGTCGCGCGACTTACGGGTGGCACAAAAATTTTTGGTCAAGGCCAGCGATGGCAGCATTGTTTTTTTATGTTCAGGAATGTTCGAGCTACATTTCAAAAAAAAAAAAAAAAAAAAAAAAATCGTATGTTCTGTGAGGGAGGTACGGTACGAAAATATGTCACATTTAAGGGTTGCTGCCATGGTTCCTGTCAAGGTGGGGGGTGGCATCATATTTTTTTGTCAAAGTGCTTGACATCCTGAATCGATTGGCACAAGTTTCAGCTGTATGTTCTTTAAGGGTGTTTTATCTCAAAAAATCATACCGGAAGTGGCCTTTTTTTTAACACTTCGGTCAAGTTTCAGGGCATATAAAACCCGGCACAGGGTTAACCACTAAAGAAGCTATCGATTCGAGTAAAATTTAGCCGTATGTTCGATGAGGGAGGGTTTTGTGCAGCCGGCTCTCCTACTATAACACGTCACCGTTACGTTGGATCACATGGTAGAGTAATAGCTACTCATCCTGGCGATGACGGTATAATCCGAGTAGTGACAGTTAAGACAGCGAACGGTGTGTGTTTTTTACCTTGCGACATTGTTGTGTATTTATTCTTAATTTATTGATTTTGAACATATTGTTCAAAGGAGGGCGGCATGTTGGGTCTCGCGTATTGCACGGCCCTGTGCCATCGTTTGCCCCATCTGGGGCTTCCTCCACTCGTATCGCAGCGCGATTTTCGGAATTTCGACTAGACGCTTGAAGAGAGTAGTCGTTGTACTACGGCCACAGTGCCACATTATCGAGACATTTATAATAAAGAGTATTAGTATATTGAAAATGTCGACTACTTCCACCTACATCGTTACCAAAAAATAAGTGTCCATAACGTAAAACTTTTGCCGCTATATGGAGGATCGACGTGAACATACGAATAATTACAAGGAACATCCGATCGACAACAATGTCGCATCCGTCCGTTACCCTTAGGCCGGTATTCATAGTCGGATTCATAGTCTTATATTTAAGACCGTCTTAAGTGCAATCTTAAGATGTCATGAACCAATCACAGAGCCGTATTAACGTCTTAAGACATTAGTTAAGACGGTCTTGAAATAAGATCCGACTACGAATACCGGCCTGTGTCTCTCCTGGTATTTCTTACTTTCATGATTATTGTAATTAAATATATCGTCAATTTTCTTAATTTTCTAAAACCATGGCTTATTTGATTCAATATTTCTAAAATAAATTTTGTCCTTATACTGCTCTTCCTTTAAAATCTGTTCTTTGTTCTCATGTACTCTGTATTAGTTTATTTCTATAAAAAATAAGTGATATATTATAAGTAAAAAAAAATGTTTTATTTTGATATATTTTACAAGAAAAAATTTGTTTCTGACGTTATAATTTGTCATTTTTTATTTGCGAGCAATAAAGCTTGTAGGTAATCGATCTGTAGATATATAAATCATGTGTGCAATGCGGGTTGTGCGCAATATTGTCGTGTGTGCAAACGTACATTTGTGCTCTAATTTTTTATTTGTGCGCAAGAGAGCTTGTAGGCAATCGATCTGTAGGCAATAATACCATGTGTGCAATGTGACTTGTGCGCAATAATGTCGTGTGTGCAAACGTGCAATCGTCTCTTAATTTTTTATCTGTGCGCAATAGAGCTTGTAGGCAATCGATCTGTAGGCAATAATATCATGTGTGCAATGCGGCTTGTGTGCAATAGTATCTTGTGTGCAAACGTTTATTTGTCTCTTAATTTTTTATTTGTGCGCAATAGAGCTTGTAAGCAATCGATCTGTAGGCAATAATTTTTGTGCGCAAACGAATTGTCGGCAAATGGGATGTTGGAAAACGACACTATAGGCAATCGATTTGTAGGCAAACGGGGCACTCCCAAAGAATATAGAATTATGTGCCAAAGTTTTAAATACTTAGGTATATTGTTAGAGTTTTTGTTTCTTAAATATTTAACTTTGAAAAAAGGTCTATTTTTTCACTTAAGGGCTGTCTAGTGTACTACACATTTTACATAGTGTATTACACAATTTGCTGATTGCATGTGTAGTATATTACACAAGTCATTTACCACATGTGTAGTATATTACACATATAGTGGATTACACGTATAATGGATTACACAGGTCACATACCACATGTGTAGTATATTACACATGTAGTGGATTACACGTGTAGTGAATTACACACTTCATGGGTTAGACGTGTATTTCGTATTACAGGGATTTCACGCATTATGTAACTACAGATTATTGTGATCTTTTCTGTGATAACTACAAGGGGTCCCGTAATAACTACACAACTGTGATATTTACTGTCTGTAGTTTTTTTCCGTAAGGGACTTGAGTGTTAACTCTCATAATTGAGTATTAACGCTGAAATGTTGTAAACGTCCGTGGACTTGGTGAGAGGGCGTGTGTGTGAATGGGTGCGGCGAGTGAATGCGGTGTAATATATACCTCAATATATTTAGCAGACAAATTTGATATTTCTTATTATTATTATTGATTATTCTAATAGTTTGGGAATCGTTTGGGCAAATTTAGGAATATAGTTTCATAGTTTAGGAAATAATAGTTTATTTATAATTAATAAAAATTAATTGAGCGTATAGTTAACAGACATAATTAAAAAAAATTTTTTTTAAAAATTAACGTAAAATTATTTGGGAAACACGTTTGTAATGTTTTAAACGTTTGGGAAATAATGATTTCATCTAAAAATCAAGTTACATGTAAAGCTTTTAATAAAGATACTGTAGACTTTATGTTTCAAAAGAAGATAATCCTAGTACTTATCGGTGTAGCCAGTGCGGATTTTATTTTAAAAAGGAAACGGTTCCAACATCCACTGACTTTATAAAAACATCACTAGTGCGGACTCTGAATACAGATTACGAGATGTTTTACGCTGGCCCTTTGAATCCAGGCGATAGATTACAATTACACGAACTTACAAGGACATTGAATATTATAGCCCATTACGGTGCAACATGTACAGTTTGTATTTTGCTCTATTAATCGTAGATAATAACTCATATGCAACTTTGTCTTGATTTTCTTAAGGCTCCTGGGTAGTCACCGCGGCTATATTAGATCGTGACGTCAGAAGCGAGAAGTGACACGTTGAGAATTCTTGCGTATTATTGCTAAATAAAAAGACCTGCATAAAATGACACTTCATATCACTTCAGCACACTTCGAAAATACTTCGTGGTTGATCCCTTTTCCTTGATAGTTGATAAATAGTAGTAAAACGAATGTGATACGAAGCCTAGTCATGCGCCTGTGCATAAGCCTGCATGACTAGATTTTGTTGTGGTTTCGTATTACATTCATTTTACGGCTATTTATCAACTGTCAAGGGAAAGGGATAAATAACAAAGTATTTTCGAAGTGCGCTGAAGTGATATAAAGTGTCATTTTATGCAGAAGTAGTCTTTTTATTTGGCAATGATACGCAAGAATTCTCAACGTGTCATTTCTCGCTTCTGACGTCACGATTTCACGTACCGCGGCGAGTATCCAGGAACCGTAAACTACATGATTGAATTATGAATATTTAACTTTTCTTTTAGCGTTATATAATGGTACCTTGTCCCATGAAATTCTACAAAACACTACTCTCCGTGAAAGATTGCTGCAACAGCTAGCAAGTTACGAACCTACTGTAACGATAGTAAAAAGCTCAACATTATACATCATACAATTTACCAATGAGCAGATAATGTTTTTTTAATATTTATTTTTTATTAATTATTTATTGTACAATTTATTGTAAAAGTAATATTTTTTAAACATTTATTAAATATTTATTTTACATTAATTATTAGTTTGAAACATTAATTTAGAGAAAATATTTATTTAATGTTTATTTAACGTCTATTTAATATTTACGTAACGTTAATTACTCATTTGCAGTAATAATTTAAAGAATCATTTATTTTACATTTATTTTACATTAATTATTTATTAGAAATAATTCAAATAATAATTTGAAAAACATTTGCTTAACATTTATTTAGACTTAATCTCTACAATATCATTATATGGTTAGCACAAAAAATCAGATCCGGTATTAATTTTAACATTTTTTAAATTATATCAAGTTTGCGGTTTATATATTGTATATTTACTATAGTCATATTTTATTATATACATATGTATAGTATACGTTTTTTTCACCTAATCTTCTCTGTATTTATATACAGGGTGGACCAAATGAGTCTATAATGGGAAAAATCTCGAAATAGAAGTTAGATACAGCAAAATGTTTTAGACAAAAGTCGTATGGTCTAAAGGGGGACATAAGATGATGGCAATGATTTGACTTTGGATGGTCGTTTGAAGCTCACGTGAACGTTACCTTCAATTTCTTAAACGGAACCCCCAATATTGTAGTATATCATTTAAAAGGGCATAAAATAAGAAAAATTTTTGCGCAAACCAGAGGTCGATACGTTGATCCGTTCGGCAGTTATTTAAAGTCAAAGTTGGAAAAAGTCAATTTTTGACCCTAAATAACTCCCGAACGGGTCAACGTATCGACCTCTGGTTTGCACCAAAATTTTGGTTATTTTATGCCCTTTCAAACGATATACTACAATATAGGGGGTTCCGTTTAAGAAATTGAAGGTGACGTTCACGTGAGCTTCAAACGACGATCCAAAGTCAAATCATTTCCACCATCTTATGTCCCCGTTTAGACCATACAACTTTTGTCTAAAACATTTTACTGTATCTAACCTCTATTTCGAGATTTTTCCCATTATAGACTCATTTGGTCCACCCTGTATATACAGGGTGTCCTTGAACTCAGTGCCAAAATTGAAAACCTTGAAACTTTGAAACCGTTTTAAAGTGCCATACATAGTAAAATTATCAATAATCCTGCGAAAAAATATCGAAAAGTCAATAAAATCACAGATTACCAGCATAATGTGTAAGTTAGATTAGGTTATGACGCGATTCCAGGGAGGAAGCATACCTTCTGAGTATAGTTTTGCTAGAAACTTTTTTAGATCCATATTTACCACGGAATCCACCAGGGCGACTTTTGGTATTTTTGGGTATGAAGTAGGAGGAACGGGAAGGGGGGGGGGGGGGGAATTAGTACTGCAAAAAAAACACAAGCGAGACGTATAAAGCTATCTTCTTTTTTTTATTTGGTTTGACAGTGCAAATGTATTCCTTCTTATTGCATTTTTCTTTATAAACTCATCGAGTATCTCATCTATAGGTTCAGTTGTTTGGAATCTTCTGAATGGATGTGCAAAATCGCGACACCGTTGAGTCTGGCTTGTCGCATTGACGATCGTAAATACGTTTTTAATCTCCTTAACGTCGAAAATAAACGCTCAGCTGTGCAAGAAGAGTGGGGTATAGTCAACATCAATCTGATCAACTTTGCGAATTGAGGTAGTAGAGTAGCAAATGAAGAATTCTGTTTAAGAAACGTCACCACATCCATTAAATTAGACGCCATTTCTCTGTTGCAAGATATCATGAAACATATTTGTATGAAGTCTCAGTTGCTCTGCATCAAAGTCGTTTTGTTCCTCAATTTTTTTATTCTTTTCTATCTTTCTGTTATAAAATGAAGTAAATTACTTTATTTTATAACAGAGATATAAAAAAATAAAAAAATTGAGTAAATCACTTTATTTTATAACAGAAAGATAGAAAAGAATGAAAAAATTGAGGAACAAAACGACTTTAATGCAGAGCAACTGAGACTTCATACAAATATGTTTCATGATATCTTGCAACAGAGAAATGGCGTCTAATCTAATGGATGTGGTGACGTTTCTTAAACAGAATTCTTCATTTGCTACTCTACTACCTCAATTCGCAAAGTTGATCAGATTAATGTTGACTATACCCCACTCTTCTTGCACAGCTGAGCGTTCATTTTCGATGTTAAGGAGATTAAAAACGTATTTACGATTGTCAATGCGACAAGCCAGACTCAACGGTGTCGCGATTTTGCACATCCATTCAGGAGATTCTGAACAACTGAACCTAGATGAGATACTCGATGAGTTTATAAAGAAAAATGCAGTAAGAAGGAATACATTTGCACTGTCAAACGCGCTTATTTTCTGGTTCAAATGAATTGTCATGAACACAGTCTCTCGACGCTCAATATTTGCTTAATTTTCTTATATTTTTTAAATAAATTTTTTTTTGGGTTCTCGGGTATGGAGTTTTCATACCCGGAGTGCCCGCGTTTGGGTATGGAGTTTCCACACCCGGAAATGCCCGCGTCTGGAGTACTCCATACCCACCAGACAATAGTCGCCGGCCCTGGAATCCACGCCTGAGTATAGTTTTTGCCTCTACTGTAGAAGCACTCGATAAGAAACACTTTTTCTTCGATGCTTAGCGCATTCAGTGTTTTAGAGTAAATTCTGAAAGTGGTTTCCATTGACTTCTTGACAGTATGCCTTTAATAGAACGCAAAAATAACTCTACGATTTGATTCAGCAGGTATCAAGGCTGCTTTATCCCTTATTCGCTGGCTCAATTCTTGGATATTTTGAGGTTTTTTTTCGTATACCTTACTCTTCAGATAGCCCCAAAAGTAATAATCAAGAGGAGTTAGATCTGGTGACCTTGGTGGCCAACTTTTCTTACCCTCATTTCGGTTCCTTCTTTCTATCCACCTTTGCGGGAAAACTTCATTTAAAATTCGACGTGGCCCTGCACCAAAATGAGGCGGAGCTCCATCATGCTGAAACCATATTTGCTCAAATTTATTTGGAAAAATATTTTGTATGACTGGAATTATTTCATCTACAAGTAATCTCTCGTACCTGTGAGCATTGAGGTTTTCCTCCAAAAAAATGGTCCTATCACATAAGCATCTATCATGCCGCACTATACATTTATTTTTTGTGGGTATTGTGTGTGACTTTCCCGCACCTAATTCGGATTTTCATCTGACCAGAGACGAAAATTTTGATTATTAACCGCTCCCGTCAATGTAAAGGTTGCCTCGTCTGGGAAAACAATTTGATAAGGAAAGTTGGGCGAGGTATCTATTAGGTCCATCATTCTTGCACAGAAGCGTATACGACGCTCATCATCTCCGTCTTGCAATTCTTGAACGTATTGCAGTTTGTATGGATGTAATTTATTTTTTTCTTAAAATTCTGCGTACGGACATGGGAGCAATGTCGTGAGCTTGAGCTGCTCTATTAACAGACGTATGGGGATTTTCAATAAAAGTGCAGAACATCAAGTTGTTTGTCGTTATTAGTTGCAGATGATGGCCTGCCAGACCTAAAGCGACTTTTTACACTACCAGTTTCTTGAAAACGTCGTACAGTTTTCAAAACAGTGGATTTACTAATTTGACGATTCGGATACGTGTTATTAAATAATCGAACGACATCAGTGAACGATCGTTCATTATCACCCCATCCGCGCATCATTAGGATAGTGATTCTTTCACGCTCCGATAATTCGTTAGCCATTTTTAGCCAAACGTTTAATTTTTAATTTATTAATTTGCGAATTAAAAAGACAAAAGTCCTCGGCAGAAGCAGAGAGCGCTCTAGGACGCTATCACCCTACCCACGTGATTATGCGCGAGAAAAGAACTCTGAACATCTTGGCGCTTGCGTTTTATACCCTCTCGGAGTGTCGATCCAGTGGGAGAGGGTCAGCGCGAGGGTGGGGGAGGGAGAGGGCGATTAGGCCATTAGAGGATTCCATTGGACTCTTCCTAAGAGAGTCCAATGGGAGTCTTTAATGACCCAATCGCCTTTTCCCTCTCCCTCCCCTCGCGCTGACCCTCTCCCACTCCCCCTTTCCCATAGGATAGGAAAACCGAAGAAGGAACCAAAATGAGGGAAGAGAGGATTGCCCACCTTGGTCTAACTCCTCTTGATTATTACTTTTGGGTAATGCTGATGCCCACTCCTCCCCAGCGATACTAGAACTTTCAAGCTCCGTAACTTGAAAAATATTTAATAAAAAAAATACTTTATTATAGTGTTTTGAAAAGCTCTCGAGGTAAGCGATAAGAATATGCAATTAAAAATAGAGGTTTCCATTTAAAATTTTTAAAGTTATTTTTACCTGGCATTAACCGTTATTTGTAGTCAAATTAATATTACTATTTAATGCGTTACTTGAAACCCTACAACTTTCGTCTGAAACATTTTTTTCTATTGTAAAATACGTAATTTTCGAAATATTTAGGGGTTTCCATACTTTTGGTAAACCCTGTATATACATATACAAGGTGTTCGATTCAATCTGTCAAGGCCGATATCTCGGAAAATACGAAAGCTAGACGGAAGATCAAAAAGGCTTTTTAAATGGTTTCACTTCTAGATGATTTCCCGCGTAATAGAACCGTACCCTTACGTACTGGATTTTGAGGGAGGAAGGGGGGGGGGGGTCAATTTTCTTAAATGGAAACCCTATACAAATATAATAACAATCGATAGGGCTTGAAAAGACAAATCCAACGACCTATATTTTTATATGCTTATTGTGAAATTACGGCCGCTGCGAATTTTCGAAGGTAGCCCACATCCATACTCTTCGACCAATCTGTCAAAGCCGATATCTCGGAAACTATGAAAGCTAGACGGAAGACCAAAAAGGCTTTTTAAATGGCTTTACTTCTAGATGATTTCCCGCGTAATAGAACCGTACCCTTACGTACTGGATTTTGAGGGGGGAAGGGGGGGCCAATTTTCTTAAATGGAAACCCCCATACAAAAATAATAACATTCGATAGGGCGTGAAAAGACGAATCCAGTGACCTATATTTTAATATGTTTATCGTGAAAATTACGGCCGCTGCAAATTTTTGAATGTAGCCCAAGCAAATTCGCAGCGGCCGTAATTTTCACGATAAGCATATAAATATATAGGTCGTTTGATTCGTGTTTTCAAGCCCTATCGATTGGTATTATTTTTGTATGGGGTTTCCATTTGAGAAAATTGACCCCTCCTTTTCCCCTCAAAGTCCAGTGCGGAAGGGTACGGTTCTATTACGCGGAAAATCATCTAGAAGTGAAGTCATTTAAAAAGCCTTTTTAATCTTCTGTCTAGCTTTCATAGTTTCCGAGATATCGGGTTTGACAGATTGGTCGAGCAGTATGGATGTGGGCTGCCTTCAAAAATTTGCAGCGGCCGTAATTTTCACAATAAGCATATAAAAATATAGGTCGTTGGATTCGTCTTTTCAAGCCCTATCGAATGGTATTATTTTTGTATGGGGTTTCCATTTGAAAAAGTTGACCTCCCCTTCCCCCCTCAAAATCCAGTACGTAAGGGTACGGTTCTATTACGCGGCAAATCATCTAGAAGTGAAGCCATTTAAAAAGCCTTTTTGATCTTCCGTCTAGCTTTCATAGTTTCCGAGATATCGGCCTTGACATATTGAATCGAACACCCTGTATATACATATAATACCTATGTGCAACGACGATATAACAATACCGACACTGTCGTTAAATAGTTACAGAACCCCGGGGCATGGTTTGTATTAACCTAATTTTATTTGTTCAATACAAATTGCAGGCTACATGTGTACAGTGCATATATTTTATGTGCAACGTAGATTGAAAATCGCAAAGGGTTTCTTCTGTCTTGTGCATCGATTTTGAGACGAATCGTACTATACACTCTTCAATTGGATAACAGGAAAGTAAGAAAATACAAAGTTCCAAAATTTATATATTAATTTCGTAATTATTTATTTTCTTTATATACGTACGTATATACAGGGTGTTCTAAAAAAGGGGGGCCAAAATTTAGGGAGATATTCCTCACACCTAAAGGATGAAAAAATGTTATATGAACATGGGTGCGGAAACGCTTTTTTCAGGAGTTAGAGCTTCTTTTATGAGTACGGCTAAATGAGGTTGTGACCTTATCTGCCAGGCAGAAATCAGAAAAATTTGACCTTTAATGTTATAGTTACTTGTTTACATAATGATTAATCCTAAATTGTTTCTTGTGTAAGTAATACAGTCAACAATATTTTCAACATAACTCCTGAAAAAATCGTTTCCGCACCCATGTTCATATAACATTTTTTCATCCTTGAGGTGAGAGGAATATCTCCCTAAATTTTGGCCCCCCTTTTTTAGAACACCCTGTATATATAGTTCGGGGTTTTAAAAAATTTTTAAACTTGGAAAAAACAGTGGCGTACCATTTTCTCATTAAAAAAACTTAATATAATTATCCATTCGCACGCCCCTGACGAATCTATGTTTTATCAGTACTGGAAAATGGTTTTTAATACAACATGCACGCATATCAAATTTGAATAAAATTTCTTTGAACATTTTCCAGATTTTAAAAATTTTCACATTTTTTCACAGCTTTGACATTCTGTATTTTGAAAACAAAGCAGTTTAGATACAATATAATTGGCCATGAGAGTCAAACGCGGTATTTGGTGCGTATTTTTAATCATAACTGATTAAATTATATTCCGTAAGTTTCCAACATATTAACTGCGCGCCGATTATTTGTCGGACTTTTAAACACAGCTATCATTGGAACATTAAAAATCCCCTGTCCCTTTCCTAATTAAGCAGTTTAGGGCATAATATGCTTAGGGCATAATATGTTTAGGACATATTATGTTTACAGGACCTTTTCTTTTTAAAATAAGCCCCGGAATATTCTCTTTAATTCTTTGTACTTACTTAGGAAACACCTGTATATGTCAACATGCAGTGAATAATTGAAATAATAGTGAATAAATAGAAAGAATAAAAAATTAAAAGAAGTAAAGATTAAAATTGATAGTTGATTATAGGTCCGTTAATATAGTAATAATAAATGGTATCAGTATGACGCTGCGATAATCGGGAACCTGTTCGTTTGCCAAATCGGCGATTCGCGGATATGAGTTTTATCGTTATCGTGCCGCTGATAAGAGGAAAACAGACGCGCGTTACAGTTTTATTCGCGTTACCGATTGCTCGTGCTGTATTTGAGATTCCGATGTGGCACCTGTGGCACACGCACGCGTAAAAATTCGCTTGAAGAAATACGCAATGCGTTGCGATATGTCTCGTAATTAACGTAGTATTGGCTCGAACAACGCTTGAAAGAAGTCGAATGAGCGCCTGATATAGAAAGAGCGAAATCTAAAAGAAAGATACCCAAAAAGAGATTTTCGATTTTAATCACGATTTAGTGTGCGTGTATATGTATGTATTTCTGTGTGTTGACGATTAAATATTTTATTATTTAATTGTGTTGTTTAATGAAATGAAGTTTTGTGTATTGTTGCTGTTCGTTCTGACGGTGAATCTATACCTCACGAAGATATGTCTGACAATGAGTGTCGACACGAAAATTTTGAGTTTGTGTACGGCTCAAAGTACTTGTGAGAATTGTTTGGAAGCGAGTTTGTCTTGCGCCTGGTGCAGTAATTGGGTAAATGTTTTGTATTTTGAGAATGTTATAGCATTGAAACATTCTATTAACACGTTCAATCTCGTGGTGATTACTCGTTTAAAATACATTCAACGAGAATTTGTAAATTGCGTATCATCATAACACCTTCACTTTCTCGTTGTAATAGTGGATTCAGTGTATTATAATATTGATAACATTAACAATATTGACATGTTAAACAAATACCATACATTTTAACAAACCCGTTAATAAATAAATAATATGTATACATATATATAAAATATGTATTACATACGAGATAAGACAAAATGATGGGAGTCATAATATCAAAGATAAAGCATTTTTGAAAAAAAGTTGAAACAAAAGTTTAATTTTTTTAGTGAAGAAATATGATACAAGCAGAAAATTTTCACAGCATGCGATTTTATGAGATATCATCATCATTGATATTTTTTTTAGTAATTATGCAGTAATACGGACCACCCTCCGATGACCTTGACCTTGACATATGTTGTTAAAGTCACCCTCCTGAGTGACCTTCAGAAGGTTTTAACCGTCGCTCGTTATTCGTTAAAAAGTTATTAACAAAAAAAGTTCGAAAAATATAGCAGTTATTTTGAGTATTGAAAGGCATAAACGACCTTGACTTTGACATATATTGTCAAAATCACCCTCCTGAGTAACCTTCAGAAAGTTTTAGCTGGCGGTTATTGTTTATTAAAAAGTTATAAACAAAAAAAATTTGGTAGAGAAAATTATTTAAAGCAGTGAATTGTTGGTATATCGAAAGGAAAGTTACCAACTATTTTCTGCTTTAAATAACTTTCCTTTCAATATACCAACAATTCACTGCTTTAAATAATTTTTCCCACCAAAAGTTATAAACAAAAAAAATTTGGTGGAAAAAATTATTTAAAGCAGTGAATTGTTGATATATTGAAGGGAAAGTTACCAACTATTCTCTGCTTTAAATAACTTTCCTTTCAATATGCCAACAATTCACTGCTTTAAATAATTCTTCCCACCAAAAAAAAATTTTTTTTTTGGTACGTACTTGTAAAGCGCGTCACTAACCTATAGGTTAGTGACGCGCTTTAAAAGTATGTGCTTTGTAAGTTGAAGCACATACTCTCTATTCTCTGCTTTAAATAACTTTCCTTTCAATATACCAACAATTCACTGCTTTAAATAATTTTCCTTCGTTCATACATGTACTATTTCCACATAAATATCAGTCATTTATGTCTATTAGTACTCAAAATAACTGCTACATTTTTCAACCTTTTTTTGTTAATAACTTTTTAACGAATAACGAGCGACGGCTAAAACCTTCTGAAGGTCACTCAGGAGGGTGACCTTGACAACACATGTCAAGGTCAAGGTCATCGGAGGGTGGTCCGTATTACTGCATAATTACCTTTTTTTTTAAGGACGTTCACCGATTAATCGATTTTCTATGTATTTGCTTCTATGAATTTGGACCACATGCTATTAATAGTGTTATCTATACACCTCCTCAATTGTGAGGACCGTGCCGGTACCAAAGTCGAGATATTCAATGTCAAAGTTACGAATTTTAAGGTAGTTCAAGAGTATCGCAAATTTTAGGAAAGGTAATCGCAAAGGTAATCGCAAATTTTAGGAAAAATTTGAAAATTTTACTATATGTTAATAAATGTGGTATCTACACGTCTGTACAACTTAAAAGTAATTGACCATCCCGAACGCGAGATAATCGCTATCAAAAATTGCATTTTGCCATGTATTGGATACACAAAACAGACGGAAATCTCGTATTTTGAATTTTAATAATTAGAACGAATCTATAGAAAGAGATGAAAAACGGATATAGTAGAAGGACACTTTAGGAATACTAGTAAAAAAACCCGAAATTATTGACCATTTAGATTTAGAAATACAATAATAAATAGACTTCGATTTTCACGATTATTCGACGTAAAGAAGCGACTGGAGGAGAAAAATGACAGAATATAGTCTTTTGTTCTGTGTGTGAGGGACAGAACTATCCAAAAGTTTTCAGCCTGTAACCGTAAATATTCGGATGTTTTCACGTCGATTTAGAGTATAAAATTTTGGCTACAATTATAACCGGTAAACGTCCTTAATGAGATAAATATAACTTTTTCTATACAATTTTATTTCCCTTTTATTCCTTTCCTTTTAATAAAATAAATACATTTACTTATTGCAAATTGTATACTTTTTCTTTAATGCAATTGTATGTTTTTTATATTAATTATTTTACTTATATTGTTGTGCGTTTCTTTACATTAATTCTTTTATTTTATTATTTGTCTTATTATTTCATTTTATTCATCTGTCTTATTATTTGTATATCAAAATATTGAAGCAAAGTCATCGAAAAGCTAATAAACACTTTATGACATATTTTATATTTTGTATGTCAAAGTAAGATAAATTTTAAACTACTGCTTCTTGGTCAATGTCAAATTTATAAAAACACTTTGTTTCCGATATGAGGTCCTCGCATCTTTTTCTCACTCTGCGTACACTCTTTAGCATATCCCCTAATTAACTTTGAGAAATTAAGCGTATGACGTTCAACATGTTAAGTTTTTGTTGAAGCTTTGAAGCGCGGGATGATTTAATTTATTGCAACGCGTAATCACAACATGACTTGCTTGTTTTTCCGCAATTGTACCTTAGTCATACTCAAATTCCACGTACGGCAAACCGAGGTGCAACGTGCCTGAGCGTCTGCAGGCGTTTGGCTGTCCGGATGCGGAAATACGCGCAGCGCCGCCGGCGTCGCTCCGGGTGTTGACAAACATGGATTTCCAGGACGTTTCCAACGACCGTACGGTACAGCCGGTGCAGCTGAAACCGCAGAAGCTGCGACTGAGGATGAGACCGCGCTCTAACCAAGTGGTGACGCTTCAGTATAGACCGGCTAAGTAAAGATCTCAATTAATATAAGTAATGAAGTAATGAAAATTCTCATTATTGATATCATCAATAGAGAGCCGTTTAAATAATAAATAATGAGTACGTTTGTAAATAATTTCATTTCTTTACTCCTGTGACATTGGATAAATTAATTGCAGGAACCTTTATTAAAATCGACGCAAATGGCGAGTAACAATTATCGTTTTAATCACGACGTTTCGACCCGGGGGATTGGGTCCTTCTCAAGTGTCTAACAACAAAAATTAGTAACGCCGGAAAAACTAGTTAAAAATCTAACAGTAAAATCACGGAAACAATAAGATATCCTACCTATAAATTGGCATGGAGCTATCGCTCTTACATGGACATCTTAGAATATGAAGATTTTGACCAAAAAAGTCATATGTCAAAGCTAAATAAAAAATCTTTTTATTAAGAGGCGTCATCAAGTAAAAATAAAATATAAAAAGACGGATAATTACATGTTCAATATCGTAGAGCACCTTGATGCGAATTTCATAATGTTAAAATGCACAACGCATAAAACGAGCAGAGTCACACAGTTAAAAGACGGCGACCGGTCGAGAACAAACAAGCAACTGTCATAAATTACGAAACGTTGTAAGGTTAAAAGAGTAAACATAGCGGATTCATACACTGGAGATGACTTTGTCGTATATAGGATTTAGATTTTCGGTATCCTTTTGTAGGTTGATGGTATTCGCTTGATTTTTAATGAAAAACATTTCCGCTCTTTCACGCTTCCTAACGTTCTTCTCTTTATGTAGTATGTCTACCTCCGACCATTTAAAATCGTGTCGACAAGACACACGGTGCCTGCTTACCACCAGTGTATGAATCCGCTATGTTTACTCTTTTAACCTTACAACGTTTCGTAATTTATGACAGTTGCTTGTTTGCTCTCGACCGGTCGCCGTCTTTTAACTGTGTGACTCCGCTCGTTTTATGCGTTGTGCATTTTAACATTATGAAATTCGCATCAAAGTGCTCTACGATATCGAACATGTAATTATCCGTCTTTTTATATCTTATTTTTACTTGATGACGCCTCTTAATGAAAAGATTTTTGATTTAGTTTTGACATATGACTTTTTCGGTCAAAATCTTCATATTCTAAGATGTCCATGTGAGAGCGATAGCTCCATGCCAATTTATAGGTAGGATATCTTATTGTTTCCGTGATTTTACTGTTAGATCTTTAACTAATTTTTTTGGCGTTACTGATTTTTGTTGTCAGACACTTGAGAAGGACCCAATCTCCCGGGTCAAAACGTCGTGATTAAAACGATAATTGTTACACGCCATTTGGGTCGATTTTAATAAAGGTTCCTGTTTTAAACTATTATTGGCGGATTAATCTTAATTCTTTGATAAATTAATTGCATTAAGGAGGTGTAAAGAGAGTAAGAAATATGTTAAGAATTGCATAAAGTTTAAAAATGATGTTAGCATGTGAATTTTTTATATAAGACCTTTTCATCGGTAGTCTGAGAATTTTAGACAAAGTTCAAGATTGTTTAATGTCATTTTTATGTCACAATAAAAGTTTTATCACGTAATTATCTATGTGTACGTTATACATATAGCGAAGCACTTGAAACCACTTAAGACGTGACTTGTGCTGAGTTTTTGTTGTCTTACTTAAGTAAATTTTGATTAAATAGACATTTTAATATCGGTTTATTATTGTAACTTTACTGCGGTGCAAATTTCAATATTGCCAGAAAACTACCTAGTTATATATTTTTCAAACTTCTTAAGGTACTTTTAGTATGATATTCTTTATACATATATTAAACGTAAATTTATTTAGTTCTTAACATTTGTAATAGTTATTTTTGTAAATAATGAATATGCAGTATCGAGTTACCCATTAAAAAATCTTGAAAGTCACAAATACTCTTAAAAAAACTATCTAGTGAAAAATTCTTTAAAAATTTACATGCCAACATTATTTATAAAAGAGCTTATGTTTTAAATTTTGTTCAAGTCCATTTCTGATTCTTTTTTTCAACTTCAAATCCTTAATTGCATTACTAATGATTTCGGCTCATACAAGCGCGAAAGATTGCTTCTGGGCTGCGTAGGAAGTTGTCATCCCACATAATTCCAGAATCATGTGTCCTTCCTCGTTATCTAACGCCACTGATCTCAACTATCAACAATGTTACATTACTGCTAAATGGAAAAATTAATAATGTAGGTAATATAAAACTGACATTATTTTTGCTAAAATTAATTAATTTTAACAAATAATACATTATTTATTTCGCCAGTGATAATTAACAATTAACAAGTTAAGAATTTTTTAATCGACTTTAATTGGCAATATTCAATCATCTTTCCGAAATGAACGTTGAAAATCAGCGAGCCGACCAGATTTGTCAGATTCACACAGCACGTTTTCAGATCAAATCAAGACGATGAATTCGACCATGGATTTTGGTCAATTTAAATAGTTTTTAATTTATATTGCGAAAAATATTACCCCAGCCAGGGTTCGAACCTGGAACCTCCCGCATTCCGTTCGGGCGTCGTAACCAATTCGACTACCGGGGCATGTGGTAATATTTATCGCAATAACACATATTAAGATGACTTCTAAACAATAATAAGATGGAACACCGATATTTTTGTCAAAGGTGTGGGTATAATAACAAGTAATACATTATTTATTTCGTCAGTGATAATTAACAATTAACAAGTTAAGAATTTTTTAATCGACTTTAACTGGCAATATTCAATCATCTTTCCGAAATGATCGTTGAAAATCAATTAATTAATTAATTAATTAATTTTGTTACTATATTACTGTGTATATAGAAAGCAATCCAAGGTTTACAATTAAATAGCATCTAGTACTTATAAGTGACGCGCGCACACACACACACACACACACACACGCGTCAAATCACCAGTAAAAAAAATCATATAATATACTTATAAGACAACGAGAAATTTTTAATTTTCGGTATTATGTATATGTATACATATGTATGGGGAAGGCGATTTGACAAGCTCAGCGCAGAAGGCAGCACCGAGATTGGAGACATGTCATAATGTTTACGTTAACAGGAGTCACGGTGAATTATGGATTCGAGTATTTATTTTGACTATTTACCCCAAAAATCGCCTGTAGCTCTTTGAAAACGATGCTGCTGATCACGAATATCGCAGTTAAAGTGCGATTTTCTTATTACTTTGGCCGTAAATACGAGATTTAGTGATATTTGTAAATTTGGTTTTACGTCTCGAAAAATTGATATTTTTTCATGAACTTTGTCTTGTTGTATTCCTTACGTTGTTAGAATTGGAGCTACAGAGCCGGATTTTGCAGATTGGCTCTTAAAAATTTATAATAAATACAATTAAGAATTCGGAGGTAGCTACATTTAAACCGCGCCGAGCTGTACTTTGATGAATTTTAGTGGAGAAATTTGGAGAATAGCCCAGTGATTGTGTGAATTGATACAAAAATTAACATGCCGAAGTATTCCGTTTATGTATACAGCTTTTCTCGTAATAACGGTATGCCCGGAGTGTCCCAAATTCCGCTAGCGCCCCTAGCGGCTACAAGTGGCACACGCCGTCCCTATACCTATGATTTTACGATTTATATTGATTATAGGTATACCTACCTTTCGGTCACTTTATAAGTATACTATTCGATCTGTGAGTCTTAAATTCTTCCTTTAACGTACGTTTTATACATATACAAAATTATGGTAAAATATTAATGATATTACCCACATAGCACGTAATATTACATAAATATTGCAATATAGTCAAAACGTTACGTATTACAATAAAATATTACAGAAATATTACTGATATATTACACGTTTATAAATAACATTGAAATATTACAGTAATATTGCTGCAATATGTTGTTGCAATATAATATATATCCTAAGTAGCAAGGTAACGTCTAATAACATTTTGATGACGTCCTTATTGACGTTAGAGACTATACCTTGATACTTTATACGTAGAATAATGAAATTTATTTTCCCTATATATGTATGTGCCTTATAAGAGGAGATATTACGATGCAAAGTCTGAAATGTATTTGACATTAGGATACATCACCGTAGCCGTACGGCTGTTTTGCATTGACAGATGGTGATTTGAGAAATGTCTCGAGCGTCTCCATGATAACGTTGCTACGTTGAAAAAAGACAACATATATGCACGTGTGCGAGTATACGCTCAGCGCGCGTCTACAAATGGCCGTTACGGCCGGATCGGCTCGTGTGGTGCAGTGCTGTTGCGTGATAAATTATCGCGCGATACACGCGATACACGCGATACACGCGATAAGCTGTCGAAAATATTCTGTCGTCGCGTCCGAACGGAGGCATGCCGGAATGACGGAATTCGCTATCTGACAGCTGGTTTTTGGGGCACACCCTGGGCGAGGGTGCCCACGGCGAGGTTATAATATAACCTAGAAATTAACCGCAGGGGGGATTGATCCGTACAATCCTTTGCGCTCGACGAATTTTACCTATAACGCGATGGTCGCTGGGTCAAGAACACAGCAGTGTAGCTGCGAGTATAAAATAATCATCAAGCAGTTTAGATCTCGTTCTAATTTGCTTCCCACGAGATTAGTATAATACATATATAGTAAAAGTTAGTATATATGTATAGTATAATAAAGTAGGTTATATTCGGAATAAACATCAATATTATAGTGACATTAAAAAGAAAATACAACTTATTGGTAGAAAATTATCGTTGCAGTGAGTAAGTTATAATTGTAACATAATAAAACTTATTATATGTAATAAAATACAAATTTATAAAAATATCACTTTGCTAATCATGAAAATTTGAAAATGCAAATATTATATCTGAAGTTGTTAATACATTGCTGAACATTATTTTATATAATAAAGAGAACGTATTATCGCTCGTCTAAAGCAAAAACTAAGTAATAGAATACGGCCAATATTCCGAGCAATATTTGGGTGTTAATGAAAAATATATAGATTTAAAAAAAAATATGTTTAATTAGCTAACGTTTCGACCTAACTTGGTCTTCCTCAGAGCATAAGATAGTATATTACATCTAAGAAATTAAATAATGACAAAAATAAAAATAAAAATAACCGTTGGGGTTCACATTGGAAGCATTAGAAAAACAATCATCGTCGAATATAACGCGTTGGAGAAAACAGTCAAATTTACAATGGTCAAAATCAAATTCGAAATTATACGCTGTCACAACAAACAAATTAACAGAGCTCATGATTACCGAAATGATCGGAGTCGCAGTCAGAGAGAACATATGCTGATTTACGGTGCAATTTCTGTATACCAAAAACAATGATGAATACATTAACAATATTAGACATTTATATTTTCAAATTTTCATGATTAGCAATGTAATATTCTGAAAAAATAAATATCATTAATTAGTACATTTTATTTCTATTTATGCTTACTGAATATATTGACAATGGTGGTGGCTCACTATTCTATCTATACAATATAAACACAAATGTCCTGACTGCCTCACTGACTCACTGACTCATCAACGCCCAGCCCAAACCCCTGAACCTAGAAACATGAAATTCGGGGAGTGTATTCCTTTCATGACGTAAGCATCCATACTAAGAAACAGGGACCCGGACCGAACCGGAATTGAAACCGAAAACCGTTCCATAACCCCTTCTTTAGTTGGACCGAAACCGTAAACCGTACGAAATTCTATAAAGTTTGTAACACCGGAACCATAACCGAAACCAATATAATTATTTTCTGTTTACGGTTTTTTTCGGTTCTTTTCCCAGTTCTTAATCAGGGTGTTCCGGACATTTGCGGCAAACTTAAAGGGGTGCTAGATCTTGGTAAATTAAACAATTTTTGTTATAGGTAACCCGTGTCCGGCGACGCCTCCTTAAGGCGCTAGGGTCGTTCTTAGCCTTGTTGAAGGCTGTTTGATTTCTGTATGGTTAGATTAGAATTTAAAAAATCACGTTTTTTAATTTTATTTTGTTCATTAAATTAGAATAATCGCCATATCGGCCCAAAAGCTTGGATCTTAATAGCCTAATATTATTTCTTGTGTGAATACACATATTATTTATTTTCAACTCTCCAAAACTGTGCGCCGACTATATTTGTCAGACTTAAAAACACAGCTCCTGTTGGAATAGTAAAAATTCCTTCCCTTTCTTTAATTAAATCGATTGGATTCAACTTTTGTTGTTAAAGAAATTATTATAAAAAATATCACCCCAGCCAGGGTTCGAACCTGGAACCTCCCGCAATCTAGGTTCGAACCCTGGCTGGGGTGATATTTTTCGCAATAATTTCTTTAACATCAAAAGTTGAATCGAATCGATTTAACTAAAGGGAGAGAGGAGATTTTCACTATTCCAACAGGAGCTGTGTTTTTAAGTCTGACAAATCTAGTCGGCGCACAGTTTTCAAGAGTTGGAAATAAATAATATATGTATTCACACAAGAAATAATATTAGGCTATTAAGATCCAAGCTTTTGGGCCGTTATGGTAATTATTATAATTTAATTTGTTTTATATATACACGGTCGAATAACTATTTAATATTTATTTTGTTTATTTTATTACAACAAATGTTCAAAATGGCGACCTGCAACCTTAATTATACAAATACCTCAATCTGCAATGCACCGTAGATGCGATGCTTGTATTGAGGTTGCAGGCCGCCATTTTGAACATTTGTTGTAATAAAATAAACAAAATAAAATTAAAAAACGTATGATTTTTTTAAATCATACAGAAATCAAACAGCATTCAACAAGCCGAAAAACGACGTCTAGCGCCTTAAGGACGTTCACCGGCTAATCCGATTTTCTATGTATTTGCTTGAAATTTGGACCATATGCTATTAATATTACGGTATTTACACGTCTGTATGTACAACTTAAAGTAATTAACCATCCCGAACGTGAGATAATCGCTATCAAAAATTGAATTTTTTCCATGTATTGGATACACAAAGCGTATTTTGAATTTTAATAATTAGAACGAATTTTAAGAAAATGATGAAAAACGGATACCTATATAGTAGGACACTTTAGGAATACTGGTAAAAAAACTCAAAATAATTGACCATTTAGATTTAGAAATACAATAATAAATAGACCTCGATTTTCACGACTATTCGACGTAAAGAAGCGACTGGAGGAGAAAAATGTCAAAATAGTCTTTTGTTCTGTGTGTGAAGGATAGAATTATTCAAACGTTTTCAGCCTGTAACGGTAAATAGTCGGATGTTTTCACGTCGATTTAGAGTATAAAATTTTGACTACGATTATAACCGGTGAACGTCCTTAAAGAGGCGTCGCCGGGTACGGGTTACTTAACAAAAATTGTTCAATTTACCAAGATCTAGCACCCCTTTAAGTCTCAAATGTCCGGAAACAGCCTGTAGAGATTAAGAACCGGTAAAAGAACTAAAAAAAAAAAAACCGTAATTTTTACGGCTTCGGTTTTCTTCTCTGGTCAAGAAACCGAAACTGAAACCGGAACAGTTATTTAACGTTTCATTAAACCGTAACCAAACCGAAATATCCTTTCGGTCCGGGTCCCTGCTAAGAAGGGATTTTTGCTAAATATGCATAAAAGGTCCAACCTCATCGATGACCTTGACCTTGACATATGTTGTCAAGGTCACCCTCCTAGGTGATTTTCAGACGGTTTTAGCCGGCGGTCATTTTCGTTAAAAAATTATTAACAAAAAACAATTGAAAAATATAGCAGTTATTTTGAATAATAATAGACATAAATGACTGATATTTATGTGGAAATAGTGGCGCGCTTTACAAGTGTGCTTTGTATGTGCTTCAACTTACAAGTATATGCTTTGTATGTGCTTCAAATTACAAGTATGTGCTTTGTATGTGCTTCAACTTACAAGTATGTGCTTTATATGTGCTTCAACTTAGAAAGCACGTACTTGTAAAGCGCGTCACTAACCTATAGGTTAGTGGCGCGCTTTACAAGTGTGTGCTTTGTATGTGCTTCAACTTACAAGTATGTACTTTGTAAGTTGAAGCACATACTCTCTATTCTCTGCTTTAAATAACTTTTCTTTCAATATACCAACAATTCACTGCTTCAAATAATTTTCCCCACTAAATTTTTTTTGTTTATAACTTTTTAATAAACAATGACCGCCAGCTAAAACTTTCTGAAGGTCACTCAGGAGGGTGACCTTGACAACATATGTCAAGGTCAAGGTCGTTTATGCCTTTCAATACTCAAAAAAACTGCTATATTTTTAATTTTCTTTTTGTTTATAACTCTCTAATAAACAATGACCGCCGGCTAAAAACTTCTGAAGGTCACTCAGGAGAGTGACCTTGACAACATATGTCAAGGTCAAGGTCATTGGCGGGTGCGGTCTTCTTGTAAATAATTACCTGTGATTCTAATTAAACGTATTTACTTAAATTGTTTGTATTTTATTTTTATCCTTTCAATTTTTAATTAAATCATGTCGGTACGCTAAAGAACACGCAGTACAATTTTAAAAACCCCGTGGTACAATTTAAGGAACTGGTTGCCAAAATTGTACCATTTGCAGAGATTTAAAAAAATACGTATCCGCAGTAAAAATTGTTATGCAAAAAATCTGAAAAAATAGAGAATATCTCAAACAGATCAAAGATAAATCTCATTCAGTTCTCGATCCACTTTTATTAGGTTTTTGCAAGTTATAAAGAAAAAATTGAAAACTGGTCCAATATAGGTAACCTTATCCTACATGTTTCCTATAAGTAAGTACAAAACATTGAAGGGGATCGATATTCTATGGCTTATTTTAGGAAGAAAGGACCCTATAAACATATGCTCTAAAGTGCTTTGTTTTCAAAATATTTTATTTCTATTTCTACTTCTATTTATTGGTTTATTCATTATTTCATTAATTGTATATACAGGGTTTACCAAAAGTATTAAATATTTTGAAAACTGCGCATTTTAGAAAAAAATGTTTCAGACAAAAGTTGTAGGGTTTCAAGTAACGCATTAAATAGTAATATTAGTGTGACTGCAAATAACTTTATTAATGCCAGGTAAAAATAACTTTAAAATTTTTAAATGGAAACCTCTATTTTTGATTGCATATTCTTATCGCTTACCTCGAGAGCTTTTCAAAACACTATAATTAAGTATTTTTTTATTAAATACTTTTCAAGTTACGGAGCTTGAAAGCTACGATACCGCCGGCATCAGCGTTAAACAAGATGTACCGCGTGGAGGTTGCACGGTCGGATTTACACTAGCAGAGTTGTAAATAACAATACTTTTGTGATTGAAGTTCTTAATTACTAATTATTTTACATAACTTCAATTTAAATTAAGTTTAAGTACAAATGTTTTTTGGAATTGTAATTAAAGTCGTTCAATTACAAATACATTTTGAAATTGTAATTAAACTCGAATTTTATTACAATTAAAAAAGTTATGGCCAATCCTTTCTTCCCTCATTTTGGTTCTT
Organism: Leptothorax acervorum; assembly: GCA_035220615.1. Classification (NCBI taxonomy): domain Eukaryota; kingdom Metazoa; phylum Arthropoda; class Insecta; order Hymenoptera; family Formicidae; genus Leptothorax; species Leptothorax acervorum. Next base: position 729,271 of record JASTWQ010000060.1, read on the forward strand.
TCTTCGGTCTTCCTATCCTATGGGGAAAGAGGAAGTGAGAGTGAGTCAGCGCGAGGGGAGGGAGAGGGAAAAGGCGATTGGGTCATTGGAGACTCCCATTGGACCCTCCTAGGAAGAGTCCAATGGGATTCTCCAATGGCCTAATCGCCCTCTCCCTCCCCCATCCTCGCGCTGACCCTCTCCCACTGGATCGACACTCCGAGAGGGTATAAAACGCAAGCGCCAAGATGTTCAGTGTTCTTTTCTCGCGCATAATCACGTGGGTAGGGTGATAGCGTCCTAGAGCGCTCTCTGCTTCTGCCGAGGACTTTTGTCTTTTTAATTCGCAAATTAATAAATTAAAAATTAAACGTTTGGCTAAAAATGGCTAACGAATTATCGGAGCGTGAAAGAATCACTATCCTAATGATGCGCGGATGGGGTGATAATGAACGATCGTTCACTGATGTCGTTCGATTATTTAATAACACGTATCCGAATCGTCAAATTAGTAAATCCACTGTTTTGAAAACTGTACGACGTTTTCAAGAAACTGGTAGTGTAAAAAGTCGCTTTAGGTCTGGCAGGCCATCATCTGCAACTAATAACGACAAACAACTTGATGTTCTGCACTTTTATTGAAAATCCCCATACGTCTGTTAATAGAGCAGCTCAAGCTCACGACATTGCTCCCATGTCCGTACGCAGAATTTTAAGAAAAAAATAAATTACATCTATACAAACTGCAATACGTTCAAGAATTGCAAGACGGAGATGATGAGCGTCGTATACGCTTCTGTGCAAGAATGATGGACCTAATAGATGCCTCGCCCAACTTTCCTTATCAAATTGTTTTCCCAGACGAGGCAACCTTTACATTGACGGGAGAGGTTAATAATCAAAATTTTCGTCTCTGGTCAGATGAAAATCCGAATTGGGTGCGGGAAAGTCACACACAATACCCACAAAAAATAAATGTATAGTGCGGCATGATAGATGCTTATGTGATAGGGCCATTTTTTTGGAGGAAAACCTCAATGCTCACAGGTACGAGAGATTACTTGTAGATGAAATAATTCCAGTCATACAAAATATTTTTCCAAATAAATTTGAGCAAATATGGTTTCAGCATGATGGAGCTCCGCCTCATTTTGGTGCAGGGCCACGTCGAATTTTAAATGAAGTTTTCCCGCAAAGATGGATAGAAAGAAGGAACCGAAATAAGGGTAAGAAAAGTTGGCCACCTAGGTCACCAGATCTAACTCCTCTTGATTATTACTTTTGAGGCTATCTGAAGAGTAAGGTATACGAAACAAAACCTCAAAATATCCAAGAATTGAGGCAGCGAATAAGGGATGAAGCAGCCTTGATACCTGCTGAATCAAATTGTAGAGCTATTTCTGCGTTCTATCAAAGATTGGCATACTGTCAAGAAGTCGATGGAAACAACGTTCAGAATTTACTCTAAAACACTCAAACACACAAAAAAATGTATATCAGGGTTGTAAAATTTGTAATTTAGGAAAATGTAAATAATAATTACTTTTTTTTTACTTTTTTAATTGTAATAAAATACGAGTTTAATTACAATTTCAAAATGTATTTGTAATTCAACGACTTTAATTACAATTCCGAAAAACATTTGTACTTAAACTTAATTTAAATTGAAGTTATGTAAAATAATTAGTAATTAAGAACTTCAATCACAAAAGTATTGTTATTTACAACTTTGCTAGTGTAAATCCGACCGTGCAACCTCCACGCGGTACATCTTGGGCAACGCTGATGCCGGCGGTATTGTAGCTTTCAAGCTCCGTAACTTGAAAAGTATTTAATAAAAAAATACTTAATTATAGTGTTTTGAAAAGCTCTCGAGGTAAGCGATAAGAATATGCAGTCAAAAATACAGGTTTCTCTTTAAAAATTTTAAAATTATTTTTACCTGGCATTAACAAAGTTATTTGAAGTCACACTAATATTACTATTTAATGCGTTACTTGAAACCCTACAATTTTGTCTGAAACATTTTTTTCTAAAATGCGTAGTTTTCGAAATATTTAGGGGTTTCCATACTTTTGGTAAACCCTGTATGTATATATATATACACGGAGAGAACGATTTTACTGCAGCATCTAAAAATTTAGTTAGATACAGATTTGAAAGTAATTTTGTTACTCCATCAAAATAATTATAGTAGAATGTTCAAGTATGATGATAATGCTGTATAAAATTTTGACATTTTAATCTAGCAATCAGTTTGAGTGTCTTACATAATTATTTTGATAGAGTAACAAAATTATTTTCAAATCTGTATTTAACTAAATTTTTAGATGCTGCAGTAAAATCGTTTATTTATAATAAAATAAATTTGCTGCATATTTATAACTATTTTCTTCCTTTATTGCATCTTTTTATTAATTTTATGCAAATTGTACGAGAATGAGTAATATGTGAATATGTCAGTCGTATATGTCACTTGAATTTGCCGCAGACGGCAAAATGGAGGTCGCTGGAACAAAATTTTATAGGCTGTTCAGAAATATGCGTATGAGTATACCTTTCTTTTTTTCCACCCCATGCATGTGGTATTAAGAACCATTTTCTATTACCGATGAAACATTTTTAGAGGCGTGCATCCACCAGAGGCGTGCACCTTTGACACCCTATATTTTGAAAACAAAACAGTTTAGAGCATATGTTTATAGGATCTTTTCTTCTGAAAATAAACACGGAATATCCCCTTAAATTTTTTGTACTTACTTAGAAAACATCCTGTATATGTATATTTTTATAATTTTATTTGTTTATTTGTTTAATTAGAAATTATCCATTGGATCTTTATTATCTCATGGATCTCACATGGTCGATGAAGGACGATAAGGAAACTCTGGTGGGATTAGGATGGAAGATGGCCAATACGCTTGGTACATTTACCACGAATTTTCGTCTCGGTTTTGGAAGTTATGCTGATAAGCCTCTGATGCCATACATCTTTCCAAAACACGAAGAAAATCCATGTAAAAGCGAGAACGCTGTCTGCAAGCCGCTGTATTCCTTCTGGCATCATTTAGAACTCACTGACAACATACCGAGATTCATTCATGAAGTATGCGTTCTCTAAATACATAAATTCTATAAATATTTTTATACTCAAGTATTGTTTTAATAAGTGTAAAGATAGTAAAATATATAAATCTATATATATAAAAACAAATGTCCTGACTGACTCACTGACTCACTGACTCACTGACTCACTCACTCATTCACTCATCAACGCCCAGCCCAAACCCCTGAACCTAGAAACATGAAATTCGAGGGGTGTATTCCTCTCATGACGTAAGCACCCACTAAGAAGGGATTTTTAGAAATTCGACCCTTAAGGGTGTGAAAAGGGTTAAAATGTATTGTTGGAATTTAGAATTTACATCGTTCAAGTTTGCCGCCTTACTGCATAGGAACTATCCGAACTATTCTAGGGTCTTAAGCCTTCCTATTGGCTGTTTCATTCTTTCTGCTTTTAACTTCCTAAAGTTGCACTCTTGCTATGTTAATTCCGTTCCCTTCTTTCATTCCAATTCTGTTCTGTACTGTTCTCTGCATTTTCTATAATAAAAGGTATCATTCTTTTGCGTTCTACAATAATTGTGTGTCGATTAATCCGCCCCGAACTACAGGTTATGGGCCCAGAATAACGCCCGGATATCGATAAAAGTGCGGATTTCTTACAGAGTAAGAAGGATCGAACGATACGTTGTTCACAAAGAGCGAGTTAACCTAGCAAAAGGAAAGCTGTATCATGGCACAATCGAACGCAAGTATCGGCTTGCCGCCGATAGAAAAGTTGCTCGGCAGAGAGAACTACAGTACGTGGGCATTCGCCATGAAGACGTATCTCGAACACGAGGACTTATGGGGATGCGTCACAGGTGCGGTCGCCGATGAAGCAAAGGTCAGGCGTACGAGAGCAAAAATAATACTCTCCGTTGATTCGTCCATCTACGTGCATGTTCAAGACACAGTAAGCGCTAAAGAGGCTTGGGATAAGCTAAGAGAAGTTTACGAGGATTCGGGACTTTCAAGGAAGGTAGGCTTACTACGCGCACTGGTAACCACGCGATTGGAGAATTGCGCGTCCGTAGAGGAATATGTCACGAAAATTGTATCAACGTCGCACAAGCTGAACGGGATGAGATTTGAGGTTAAAGATGAGTGGGTAGGTACACTACTCCTTGCAGGCTTGCCCGATGAATATAAGCCTATGATTATGGGCATTGAAAATTCGAATACTCCTATCACCGGAAACTCGATTAAAACGAAATTATTGCAAGAAGTAAAGGACGATGTTTGTCGTAAGTCATCGGCCAGTGACACAGCGCTGCAAGTAAAAACCTCGGAACGAGACTAATACCAAAGGACCAAGATGTTACAAATGCAACAAATACGGTCACTTTGCGAAAAACTGTCGCAGCAAAGTAAAGACGAAACCAGCGGCGGCAGCGGCACAAGAATCCAAAGACTTGGAGACATCGAAGAAAGAGACGGACTCTACGTTCTTCACAGCTCTCACAGCAGGTAACATAAATACTACGGATTGGTATACAGAATGTCCCAGGACCTCACCGACAAACTTTGAGGAATGATAGGTCACACAGAGAGGATAATTTTTTGTTAAGGAACATATGGTCGCTGACGCGTCCTTAAGGAGCTATGCATCCGAAAAGTCAGATCTCCGGTAAAATGTTTTGCAAAAATAAAATTTAATGTAATTAACTCTCAGAAGAGTGAGATAGAAAGAGAGGGAGTGCACCCGGGTGGGGAATCGGAACGCAGTCCTGCAGTACAGTACGTGTACGTAGGTGATACCCCCCCCCCCTCTGAACCCCTTGGCCCTGACGCATAAAAAGTCCCCCTCCCCGTGTGACATCAGCCCCCTCGCCCCTCGAGTCTCCCCCGCCCCGCTCCCCCCTCGGAGCTCCCGGCTTAGAACCGACATAGTATTACTACTAGTCTTTCTATACCTACAACCTAACCTAACCTACGTCGTAGGTTTGTTGTTGTTCTGTGAGTTTGTTATCAATCAATCAAGCATGAATTACGAATTCGCTGAGCTGACTGACATGATAATGTGTTACGGTGAGGCTAGGGGAAATGGAAGAGAAGCTCGTCGCATCTACGAGCAGCGGTTTCCTAACAGAAGACATCCACACCACAGTACCTTTGCTCAAATTCATCAACGCCTTTGAGAGACGGGGAATCTTCGTCCTCAGCATGTTGGCGGGGGAAGGCGTAATGTGAAGACATCTGATTTTGAAGACAATGTGATCGAGAGATTCAGCAATGAACCTTCAGCTAGCACGCGTGCTGTGGCGCACGATATGGGCACAAGTCGCATGTCAGTTTGGAGAGTATTGCATGAGTACGACCTACATGTGTACCACCTCCAGAAGGTGCAGGCACTAGGACCAAACGACTTTGCACCTTGTATGCAATTTGTACAGTGGTTTCTTCATCAAAGTGTCACTGATCCTGCCTTTCCCATGCACGTCTTGTTCACAGACGAGGCCTGCTTCACGCGGACCGGATACTTTAACAACAGGGATAGTCACATTTGGGACTATGAGAACCCACATACGATTTTTGTTAGAGCTCACCAACAACAGTTTTCCGTCAACATATGGGCTGGAATTATTGGTAATTATCTGATAGGACCTGTTATTTTTCCACCATGTTTAAATGGAGCAGACTATCTACAGTTCCTGAAGAACACACTTCCGGAACTGCTCGAGGATGTACCGCTTGCTGTGCGCAGGAACATGTGGTTCCAGCATGATGGAGCCCCACCACACTTCAGCATTGATGTGCGCGCACATTTAACCGCCAAATTCGGGGAACATTGGATAGGAAGAGCGGGACCTGTGCGTGGCCACCGCAATCACCCGATTTAACGCCCCTTGATTATTTTCTGTGGGGGTATGTTAAGAGTATCGTGTACGTCACCCCAGTTGACAACAGAGCGGAACTGATTGACCGAATAAATGCTGCGTTTCAACAAATCCGAAACAACCCTGTCATACTCGACAGAGTTGGACAATCAATGCTGCGAAGGTGTCAAGAATGTAATGAGGTACAGGGCAGGCAATTTGAACAGCTATTATTGTAAATTTTCAGAACATGCAAGAAAAAATAAATTTTATTTGTTTAAAACATTTTACCGGAGATCTGACTTTTCGGATGCATAATTCCTTAAGGTCGCGTCAGTGACCATATGTTTCTTAACAAAAAATGATCCTCTCTGTGTGACCTATCATTCCTCAAAGTTTGTCGGTGAGGTCTTGGGACACCCTGTATAGACTCCGGTGCATCCGCACATATGTCTAAAGATCCATCCAACATGTTTTCCAAGACACCGTTTAATTCTCAAATTGTTGTGGCCAATAATGAAAGGATGTCAGTAGAAGCGATTGGCAGCACACAAGTTGATGTTCTCGCTAGCGATACGAAGAGAAGTATTAAAATAACGGACGTCTTCTATGTTCCTAAACTAACCTCGAATCTGCTTTCAGTTAGTAAGATTGCAGAAAAGGGACACTCGGTAACATTCAACAAACGAGGGTGTCAAATAAAGGATGCAACTAAGCAACTGGTTGCAACGGCAACGTTATCCAACGGGATGTATAAATTAGATCAACCGTCGATAGAAGCTAAACTAGCATCGACGATAGGAGACGCAGTTCTGTGGCACAAGGGGTTAGGCCACTTGCATTCCGGAGCGATGGATTCATTACGTAAAGGTCTAGTCAGCGGATTGAAGTATAAAGGAGAAATTAGTAACCCCTGCGTAACTTGCCTAGAAGGAAAGCAGGCAAAACTTCTTTTTGGGAATTCAGGTAATCGAGCTAAAAGAATCCTGGAGCTGGTTCATTCGGACCTGTGTGGCCCGATGGAAACAACATCGATCGGAGGAGCAAAATATTTCTTCACGCTGATTGACGATTATTCAAGAAAAATCTTTATTTATACGCTAGAAAGTAAGAGCCAAGTTCCAGAGGTATTCCGAAATTTCAAGAGGTTCGTAGAAACACAAACGGGAGAAAGTGTTCGAATCTTGCGAACTGACAATGGCAAGGAATATATTAACGATAGCTTGATGAGTTTCTTGAAAGAAGGAGTCAGACCTCAGACGACGGTACCCCACACTCCCGAACAAAATGGTGTGGCGGAACGCTATAACGGTATAACCGGACCATTGTCGAGAAGGCTCGATGCCTACTTTTTGGAGCTGATCTACCAAAGAAGTTCTGGGGAGAAGCGGTTTCGACTGCGGTATATCTTCTTAATAGATCACCTACAAAGGCGCTATCCGACATGACCCCGGAAGAAGCATGGATTGGAAGGAAACCAGATATCCGTCATTTGAGAATATTCGGCAGCAGAGCTCATGTCCACATTCCGAAGGCTTTGAGGCAAAAGTGGGACAAGAAGAGCTTTGAGTGCATTCTTGTGGGCTACTGCGAAGATAGTAAAGCTTATCGTCTGTATGAACCGACACGTCAAAAAATACTCAAAAGAAGAGACGTCATTTTCGCTGAGGAGCAGTTGCGTCATGATCCAGAACTTCAAGAAAAGGATAGTTCCGGAAATTTACAGAAACAAGAGTTTCTTCCGATTACAGAGGTTCCAGAAGAAGATGAAGCAGAAACTGAATCGGAAAATGAATCACAGGACGCAACTACGATTGATAGTGACAGCACGGACTACCACAGCCATTTGGAAAACGACGAAGAGGAAGATGATGGAATCCCACCGCAACAAGCACAAGCACCAAGAAGATCTTCCAGGATACCAAAGCCTAAGAGAATGGATGATTACTGTACTTACCTGGTTGAAGAGACATCTGGGACAGATCCATCGTCGATCGAGGAAGCGTTGAGTTGCCAGAACTCAGAAAAATGGTTGAAAGCAATACGAGATGAATTGCGGTCGCATGAAGAAAACCACACATGGGAAGCGGCGGTTCTTCCCCCGAATAGGAAAGCCTTAAACGCTAAATGGGTTTTTAAGAGTAAGAGAGACGAAAATGGTGACGTCGTGAGATACAAAGCGCGCCTAGTTGTAAAGGGATGTGCTCAGACGAAAGGATTAGAATATGAAGAAACCTACGCACCGGTAATTAGATACAACTTTCTCAGGTATCTTTTCGCACTTGCTGCAAAATATGATTTGGACATTGATCACTTAGATGTCGTAACTGCATTTCTTCAGGGAGACCTTGAAGAAGAAATATACGTTAAGATCCCCGTAATTGATCAAGACGGTAAGATAATCAGACAAGACATCTGTAAATTAAAGAAAGCAGTTTACAGATTGAAGCAAGGAAGTCGCTGTTGGAACAAGAAGATTGATAAGGTGCTGATAAGTCTAGGTTTCAAGAGATCGACGGCGGATCCATGCGTGTATCAAAGGAATCAAGGCGAAAACATCCTAATCGTTGGCACATATGTAGACGATGTGTTGATTCTCAGCAACAATCAAAAGCAAAGACGCTTCATTAAGGAGAAGCTCAGAGAAGAGTTCAAGCTGAAGGACTTAGGTGAAGTTAATAATTGTCTAGGGATTCGAATAACTCGAGATCGCCAACGTGGATTACTATGGATGCACCAATCTCACTACATTGACCAGATTCTAACTAAATTCAACATGAAGGATTGCAAACCGGTCTCAACGCCCCTCGACAAGAATCAGATTCTGACTCATGAGATGAGTCCAAAAACGGACAAAGAAAGGGAAGCTATGAAGGACATCCCATATCGTGAAGCCATTGGGTGCATGATGTACGCTCAACTAGGAACCAGGCCTGATCTTGCCTACGCAATTGGTGTAGTAAGCCGCTTTAGCAACGATCCTGGTAACGCTCATTGGCAGGCAGTAAAGAGGATATTGCGTTATCTGAAGGGAACGAGAGAAATGAAACTTCAGTTTTCGAAGGCGGACAACCCCGAGATCATTGGATACTGCGATGCAGATTGGGCCGGCGACTCTGAAGATCGGAAATCAACTACCGGATACTTGTTCAAAGCACAAGGAGGTGCCATTTCCTGGAACAGCAAGAAGCAACCTACGGTGGCACTCTCCACTACCGAAGCCGAGTATATGGCGTTAACCTCGGCATCCCAAGAGGCATTATGGCTGCGAAGGTTAGTACGAGAAATCTGTCCTAATCCTAAGAAAGGGGCTATTGAGCTTCTTTGTGACAATAAAGGGGCAATCGATTTGTCGATGACGAGCGGATATAAGCCCCGTACCAAGCATATAGATACCAAGCATCACTTTATCCGTGAGAAGATCGAAGCTGAGGAAATAAGGGTCAACCACGTATCAACGGATCAAATGCTTGCTGACATAATGACGAAAGCATTGGCGCAACCACGGCATCGACAGCTTATCGACGACTTTGGGATACGTTCTCCAACGGATGCAAATTCTAGTGGGGGTGTTGGAATTTAGAATTCACACCGTTCAAGTTTGCCGCCTTACTGCATAGGAACTATCCGAACTATTCTAAGGTGTTAAGCCTTCCTATTGGCTGTTTAATTCTTTCTGCTTTTAACTTCCTAAAGTTGCACTCTTGCTATGTTAATTCCGTTCCCTTCTTTCATTCCAATTTTGTTCTGTACTGTTCTCTGCATTTTCTATAATAAAAGGTATCATTCTTTTGCGTTCTACAATAATTGTGTGTCGATTAATCCGCCCCGAACTACATGTATTTTCACGGATTCGTCAATATCTCTTAGGCCCGATGAGATATCGACTTGGTTTTTGCTTACGAAGGTCACCGATACGAATGCTTAAGAACATATTTCAGGATTTTGTCCTAATCAACCTCTAAAGGCGCAAATCTAGATTCAGGGGTGAATTATAGAACCCTTCGTATCTCCTGTAAATTAATTCCTTTGTATTTTTCTTTCGGTTCTTATACTCGGACCAACAATTACTTTTAAAAAAATAACTTTTGCTTTCGTATTCCACAACGAATTTATTAACAAAAATAATTTTAAGGGTTGTAGGGGAGAGTGGAAGAATTGCGAACATCTAAGGGAAAAGTTAAACAAATTTATCAATCATAAACGTCTTTATTTAATTACGAACGGGCTTTGCTTATTTTTTGAAATTTTAATTTATGTTGATAAGCAAACAAAATCTAATTTATTCATGTACTATGTTCTATGTGATAAAGACTAAAAACAAATTAGATGTCAACAAATGTCCTATATATATGCAAATGGAATGCACGAGGGAATACATATCTTTTTACATTAGACATTATAGTGTTTGTTCTTTGTTCGGTCGTTCAAAATAAATCTATTTTATTGTATTCTGAGTATTTTAAATTTTAGTATTATTTATAATCTTAGTATTATTTTCTTTAAAATTACGTAAAAAAACTGGACACAATGGCATTAAAATACATTGCAATAATAGTGTGAATTAAATAAATTACTTTAAATACTTATTGTTAGTAAATTCTCATTTGATATTCAATAATTTCTTTTGAGATTAAAATTACCTTGCAATGATGTAATACAGTACATATTTGGAATTTGTACCGGCTGCGATATGCAAATGAACATAGACTTGAATTAAATCTAATTAAGAGTAAGATATATTTAGTGTCTATCTATATATATAAAGACAAATGTCCTGACTGAATCACTGACTCACTGACTCACTCATCAACGCCCAGCCCAAACCCCTAAACCTAGAAACATAAAATTTGGGGAGTGTATTCCTCTCATGACGTAAGCACCCAATAAGAAGGGATTTTTAAAAATTTAACCCCTAAGGGGGTAAAAAGGGGTAAAATGTGTTTTTAGAGATTTGTTAATCTATATATATGAAAACAAATGTCCCGACTCACTGACTCACTGACTCACTGACTCACTGACTCAATGACAGACTCACCAACGCCCAGCCCAAACCCTTGAACCTAAAAACATGAAATTTGGGGAGTGTATTCCTCTCATGACGTAAGCACCCACTAAGAAGGGATTTTTAAAAATTCAATCCCTAAGGGGGTGAAAAGAGGTAAAATGTGTTTTCAGAGATTCGTTATTAATCTATATATATAAAAACAAATGTCCTGACTAACTCACTCACTCACTCACACATCAACGCCCAGCCCAAACCCCTGAACCTAGAAACATGAAATTCGGGGAGTGTATTCCTCTCATGACGTAAGCACTCACTAATTGTAAGAAGGGATTTTTAAAAATTCAATCTCTAAGGGGATGAAAAGGGGGGGTAAAATGCGTTTTCAGAGATTCGTTATTAATCTATATATATAAAAACAAATGTCCTGACTAACTCACTCGCTCACTCACTCATCAACGCCCAGCCCAAACCCCTGAACCTAGAAACATGAAATTCGGGGAGTGTATTCCTCTCATGACGTAAGCACCCACTAAGAATTGATTTTAAATATTTAATCCCTAAGGGGGTGAAAAGGGGTAAAATGTGTTTTCAGAGATTCGTTAATCTATACTAGCTGGTTACCCGGGTTTCGCCCCGGAGGACTTCTCTTTGTAGACATTTGTGCATAGAATTTGAAATTTATAGTTACTTAAAACCAATGAAATTATAATACTTCGTTGTATATAGCATTTTTCGTTTTATAAATTGTTTCTGTTATTTTTTAAATACCGAAGGCCCCCTCCGCATTCTCCCTCCCAACCCTGTACAGAGTGGACCTCGCTTCAACTTACAAAGCATACTTTTTATATACCAACTATTCTCTGCTTTAACAAATTATTTCTGCTACAGATATTAAGCGTCGAAGCTACAAAGCAGAAATAATTTGTTAAAGCAAAGAATAGTTGGTATATAAAAAGTACATATTTATATAACTATTCATCGTACATATAAATATGTACTTATCATATACCAACTATTCTCTGCTTTAACAAATTATTTCTGTTTCGTTAACTTCAACGCTTAATATCTGTAGCAGAAATAATTTGTTAAAGCAGAGAATAGTTGGTATATGAAAAATAATATCTGTACAGTACATTCTCTGCTATAATAAAAAGACTGTTCAATATACAAACGATTCGCTGCTTTGAATAACTTTTCTTTGTTCATACATCGTCAAATATAACTTTGACACTCGGATTATCGCATTCTTTGATGCAATGGCTGAAATCTTTCAGATTCCTAATGATAATGTTGACTAAATCATCATTAAACGTTTATTTTTGTATTTATTATTTTTATCCTTTTTCATCCTGTATCTTTTTTTACTACAAACTTCTTTTTTTATTTCTTTATTAAACGTTATATTTCGAATTTTGCTTTTAAATACAGTTTTCTTTTTTACACATATCACAAAACCAATTTTAAAAAAACAGACAATTTATAAAACGAAATTTTATGCACAAATGTCTACAAAGGGGCGAGAGGTCCACTGGGGCGAAGCCCGGGTAACCAGCTAGTATGACATAAATAAATAAAACAAGTAAATATGCAAAAATACCTATATTGAGTAAAATCTGTTTGTTCTTAGAACTCTTTAAATGAAAATAATCTTATTAAAACGAATTCAAAGAAGGGCTCGCGAACAAAGCAAGTTTTTAGTGCTTAAAACATACAAAGAATTATAAATATACGGATGTTTCGACCTTAAATATGGTCATCATCAGTGCCTGATAACAAAGTTTAAAATACCATCGTTGAATTACAAATTATGTCATCGTTGACTTACAATCGACATCGTTGAACTTACATATCGAGTCTCACATAAAATCATACCTATGAGTTTGTGATTTAGACGCCTCGCAAATTGATCTCAACCATGTACATCTTCGTCATTATTAGAGTTTCCAAAGGTCAAAGGAAGTAGGATATACCCATGACAGCTAGCTCGGAAAGCCCATAAGTCAAGTGTTTAAAATTCTATAATTGAATTTAAACAAGAAACATGTTTTCAAAATTAAAATTAAGAGACAAATCATGAAAATGGTCCATTTGTTAACATATTACCTGATATTTAACAAAGAGCTGTCAAGAATACAAAAAAGTCTTATGATGTCAAAGGTTGTTTGGCAATTGCGGATGGAACAACGATCACAAACAGAGAAATATGAAAATATGGTAGGAGTGGGACCTGAAATATAATTGGTGAATAGGAAAAGGAAGGAGAATTAAGGAGGGGGGAGTAAATTGAGAACAGGAAGATATGAATCCGACAAAAGTTTAGTGTCACTTTGTTTATTCAACCCTTTGCTCTGTCTCTTTATATGCAATCTTATTAAAGTTGATTATTAGCGATATACTTATAAGACCTAGACATTAAATTATTCAAAAATTATATAACGAAAATCTCGAATTGTTTTAAATATTATACAAAACCGAGAAATCTTTTTGAAGTCCAGGAAATGTCGTTCTTTATAAATGTGTGTTTTAATGATATTTTTTTATAATACTTTATGTATTTTTATTTTAAAATTCATCCTCTATTTTGTGTATATTATATGTATACGTATATGTATGTAAATAACAATTTTATTTTAAAATATATAAAATTTTTACCGGAAAATTTTCGAAAAAAGAAGAGATTCGAACGTCTATTACTATGAATGACATATACGTGAGTTATAGGTAAATTATAGTTCGGTGACCGGCAATGTTGATAATCTGGAGGGTGGTCTTGACGGAGTTGTGCAAGCGATTGTTTGTGATCGACAAGTTGGTTGGGCTCAACAAGCGCGGAAGATGATGTTAGTAGCGACCGATGGACTCTTGCATTTCGCTGGCGAAGGAAAGGTAAAAGACGAAAAAGAAGAGAAAAGAAGAGTTTTTAAGTTGTCAAAATGATATAAAATCGAATATTTTCTATGTATATAATAGCTAGGAGGTGTAGTGGAACGTCAAGACTTTCAGTGTCACATCGATGAACGTGGACAGTATTCCTTGGCGAAGAAATACGATTATCCCTCTCTGGCCGAGGTGTCCCGATTGTTGCATGAGCGCAAAGTCAATCTGATCTTCGCCGTGACGGAAGATCGCCGTCACGAATACGAATTAATCGCCGACTTGCTAAAGCAGCAGGCCAGGGTCGCCACTCTCACACGTAACAGCTCCAACATCCTCGAGATCATTGAGAGCGCTTACCACGAGATAGTGAGTAAAGTGGTGTTGCGCGACAATGCGACCGGTCCGTTGCATCTTAGGTACCTGTCCGCGTGTGGAAGCGAGACGAGCGTGGAATCGAATACATCCGAGTGCGACGGTATACAGGAGGGTCAGGTGTACGAGTTCAAAGTCGTCATATCGACTAACGAGTGCCCGAGAAACGAAAGTCTTTGGGTGAGCTGTGTTAATACAATAAAGCGAATTACTTTCCAGATCTAATTCTGTTTAATTCCATTAAATAGGAACCAAAATTTAAAAAATACCAAATCTTGTGCAAATTATACATTTCTATTTCGTAAAAGAAGGACCTCTCATATTCTCAACTCTCTTTTATCGATAAAAACGCGCATTTATTTCTGAGATGCTATTATAGCTTATGTTACATATATAGTATCTCAAAAATAAAAGCGAACTTTTATCGATAAAAGAGAGTTGAGAATATGGGCCAAAGAATTTTTAACTTATTTATTTTTTAAATAAATAAACATTTTAAAACCATAGATATTATTTGCGACGCAAAACTTAGCGTTTTTAAAAAAATATAACGTTTATGGAACTCTTCCATTACAAAATTAAAAAAGTGTGCAAATTAGAAACTTGCACATTGCTTTCTCATCATTTTTTTCGCTTACAAAGTTTCCTCTATGAGGAATTTGCCAAATTATTAGCATATAATAGATTGGCTTTTTCATAGAGAAAGCTTTATAAGCGAAAAAAAATGATGAGGAAGCAATGTGCAAGTTTCTAATTTGTACACTTTTTTTATTATATTGGCAATTTTTTTCTAACTATTATATTCTTTAATCTTTCCTACCCCTACTTCATATATAATTTTTTAAGATTTGGTTGATTAGTTCTTAAGTTACAGACATTTAAAATTTTGGGGAATCTGTACATACATCTTTATAAAGCTGGGTCTAATCAATCAAATCTTAAAGAATTATATATGAAATAGAGGTAGAAAAGACTGAAGAATATAATAGAATTAGAAAAGTTGCCAATAATTAATATTAAATTGTCCAAAATCATCAATTTTTGAAAAGTCTCAGGTGATTGAGACTTGGGGTGTGTACTGTGTGTAGCCTTTAAGTTAAAATTTTATAATATTGGCAATTTTCCTAATTCTATTATATTCTTTAGTCTTTTCTACCTCTATTTCATACATAATTTTTTAAGCATAATTGATTAGTTCTTGAGTTATAAAAATTTCGGTGAATTTGTACACGCACGCACGCACGCACGCACGCACGCACGCACGCATGCACACACGGACATTTTTTACAAATTCGATTTTTCGACGTTTTAGAACATTCTAAACACATTGGCAGCGGCAACTAAAAAAAAATTTTCTATGAAAACAAAACTTCCTATGAGGAAGAAAAAGAAACAAATACAAAGAAAAAGATAATTATCCCTTGTAGTCTAAAAATGAATACGATTTTGGACTTAGAATTTCTATTGCGTCATTGAAAAATTTGGAGTAAAATTTGCAGAGAAAAAATATCCAGTAAAGGTAAATTTTTATTTTATTGAAAATTGAATGTATTTTTAAAATTTATAATTCATAAAAAAATTCTCGTAAACCTTTTTGTGATATAATAGGCGCAATATTTGATCACGGGAATCTTTTATTAAGCTCAATCTTCATGTTAGATTTCTTCTGAAAGTTAAAAAAGCTCGGTATATTAATATACACGGGAAAAACAGTATGGTTGACTCAACATAAATCTGGTTAGCACAACCAGATTTATGTGTATATTTAGCACATAAAGGTTAGCACAACCAGATTTATGTGTGAGTCAACCATACTGTTTTTTTTGTGTACTTTAGCTTTATTAATATACTTTATTTTGGACGGAATAAAATATTTCTGATGTACCGAATTATGTTGAAATAGCCAGTTTTTTTTACTAATCTAATCTTAAATTTTTGAAAATTATGATATAGGAAATTATGTTCGAGGCTAAAATCATATTAGGTAAACGTAAAAAATTATTTAAATTTTTTTTTATTAAACTGTTTTATATTAATCACTTATCCAAAGCACGAGAGATTATAGTTATATATAACATTTATCACGTTTCAGAGGCAAACGGTGGTGATTGAGGACGCGTTAGCGTCTGAGGCGTCTGAAGTGCGGATTGAGGTGGAACTTTTGTGCGGTTGTGATTGCAAAAACGTA
This sequence comes from Leptothorax acervorum, assembly GCA_035220615.1. Lineage (NCBI taxonomy): Eukaryota > Metazoa > Arthropoda > Insecta > Hymenoptera > Formicidae > Leptothorax > Leptothorax acervorum. The sequence goes on from JASTWQ010000060.1 coordinate 745,616, forward strand.
GAAAGTTCGTACTGCAAGCACGGAGTCAACGAGTGCGGTATATGCAAATGCAACTTTGGCTGGTCTGGTAAGAGCACGTACAACATTGTCTCTCTTTTCGCGCATTTTTATCCGGAAATATATCTTTGTCACGTATCGACATATCTTACATGTTAATTGCGTGAAACTCTCTTCTATAGGAGATACCTGCGACTGCGATGAGAGTTTCTCGGTAGAGAACAGGCTGCAATGCACTAACGGCGAGGAGATTTGCTCAAACAGAGGCGAATGCATTTGCGGTATTTGTAGCTGCGATAAGGGATACAACGGGCGCTTCTGCGAATGTTCCCCTTGCGACAAAGTACGGCAAACAAAGCGTTATTAAATGAAAAATATTAATGAAATTACAAAAAGCTATTGACATAATTGGTTGACTACAAAAATTGAATTGTCGTAATAACTTAAACTTGATAGACCGATGGGATCGAATGTGGCGGTCGTGGTATATGCGATTGTGGTGTTTGCAACTGCTTGGACGGATGGAAGGGTAGCGGTTGTCAATGTCCATCCGGCAACGAACTTTGCATTGCTCCTGGCAGCAAAGAAGTATGCGCCAGTCATGGATACTGTGATTGCGGACACTGCCGGTTCGTATAATAGATATAATAACTCTCTAACACGTACTAGAGTAATTTATTTGATCGAACATTTCAATTTTAATCGATCTATAGTTTAATAACTCGCAAACAAAGTACTTTTGAAAAAAATGTTTTAAACAAATGTTGCTTGATTTTAAGAAAGACGTAAAATCATGACTTCAGTTTAATCTTGATTGACATTTTCAAAGTGATCAAATCATGAAATTATCAAGATCTACATTTTTAAAAATAAGATCATGAAAATTTTGTAACAAATCAATTTCCCTTGATATTTTGCATATAAAAGCACTAAGGCAATGTTAATCTAAAAATCAATACTTTATGAGATATTATATTTTATTCTGTCATACTTTAAGGTGAAATGTGTGTGCGTGAAATATCTTGTAAAATATTCACTTTTTAATGACCTTAATATTTTATACACAAAATAATGACATAAATCGGTTAATGTAAAAAAGCATACAATTGTAATGAAAGAATGATTTATAATTTGTAACGTATAACAATTGCAATTGTATATTTTTAAAGCATAAATATTATGTGTTCTATTATTCACTGCTGCGCATAGAACAGATGTTACAAAAATTTCAGTTGCAAATTATGTTTTCTCTTAAATGCAATTTTGTATTTTTTATATCAATCGATTTATCTTATTATTCGATGCATAAAATTATTAAAATAAAACGTTGAAAAAAAAATATTTTAGAAATATTTCATATTTTATGTTAAAATATGTCAGAATAAAATATGAATTGTCTCCGTAAACTCTATCGATGACTTTACTTTAATACTTTTATACAGAAAATGACTAAATGGGAGAGACTAAATAGATATTCATTTATGTCCATTTTATGACCGGAATGTCCATAGACGTTATATGGATATCCATAGGATATCGGTGCAGTCTGGGTATATATAAGAAAAAGTATATTTAGGATATGTTAAAACGGTTTAATGTTAGATAATACGGTTTTATTGAAAAGCGCGTATTTATAGATGCAACGAGACAACTGCCGATAGTTTATACTATCGAGGCACATACTGCGAATCGTCTGCGAGCGCAGGTGGCAGTGGACTTTGTATCCTCTACAACTCTTGCGTGAACGTCACGGTCGAATATCCGGAGAAAGCGGAAGAACTATGTCAGACCAATACGACTCTTTACAAAACCGAGCGAGTGGACACGGTGGATATAGGTATACGCGCGATTTACGCCTGACGCAACCTACTTGTTCCCTTTCAATACCGGTGTCAAATATTTAAACAGACATTTTACGAGTGTTTTCGAGAAACATTTAAAAGTAAAACAGCTAAATAAATAAAAAACGGCCAATTTTCGAGCAATTAAAGGATGTTGAAAATAAATTTAATAACTTTAATAATAATATACAATCATGTTTACGTTTCGCGCCTTACTTAGCCTTATTCTGAACTATAAATAAACGATGATTAACACATTAATATATCTCGCTTCAATTTACAATTAAAATCGGAGTAGATCTCACCCATGAAGATATGGACAGATAGTCAAAGTGAAGTCGGAGAGTACATCGTCGAATATTCGTCAAAATTACATACAATATCGGCCGCATTCTTCATTGCATGACCCATGTGTGTCCATGAAAACCAAGTAAGAGTTCAATAATTGTATTGAAAACCCTTCTCTATCGTAGATTAACTTAGTGGCAACTATATGAAAAAATTTCCTCTTATTAGTCTAAATTTAGTAAAAAAATTTTACTTTGTTACTTTCTTACGGGATTCTTAAAATTTTTTTATATAGTTGCCATTAAGTTGGTCTACGATAGAGAAGGGTTTTTAATACAATTATTGAATTCTTACTTGGTTTTCATGGACACACATGGGTCATGCAATGAAGAATTGCGGCCGATAATATATGTAATTTTGACGAATATTCGACGATGTACTCTTCGACTTCACTTTGACTATCTGTCCATATCTTCATGGGTGATATCTACTCCGATTTTAATTGTAAATTGATGCGAGATAAATTAATGTGTTAATCATCTTTTATTTATGGTTCTGAAGAAGGTTAAGTAAGGCCCGGAACGTATACATAATTGTATATTATTATTAAAGTTATTAAATTTATTTTCAACATTCTTTAATTGCTCGAAAATTGGCCGTTTTTTATTTATTTAGCTGTTTTGCTTAGTCGAGCGAGATCATATTGTTATTTAAAAGTAATTTTTAAGCAGATAACGAGCACTACTGTTTTGTGAGGACGATACAAGATAGAATTGTCTGCAACATACCTTACATATACGAATTTCAACCGGATAAAACGGTTATTTTGAGAATCGCCGACAAGGTACAGCGTAAATATAATAAATCTGATTACTGTATTAACTTATAAACTATACACAATATTTTTTTGTAAAATATAATAAAACTCCTTCCAAATCTCTAATTTTCCTGAATTTTATAGACTTGCCGCACGCTGATGCATGCCGCGTTTATTCCGGGAATCGTCTTCGGTGCCGTATTGCTACTCGGAATTACAGGCTTATTAATATGGAAGTAAGTTACCGTATTCTCACAAAAAAGTCACCGTTTAAAATAGTTATAAAAAGTTTTGTTGAATATTAATTACATCTATACAACCATAAAACGAATTCTTTTATCGTAGGTCTTGGACTTCGATGCAAGATCGTAGAGAATACGCGAAATTCGAGCAGGAACGACAAAAGACCGTTTACGCGTTAGACGAGAATCCGCTTTTCCGTCCAGCCACTACTCGATTTAGAGTGCCTTCCATGTACAAGGACGATTGAAAATAATAACCATTAAGCGTAAAAACAAACTTATATAATTGTTAATCGCTGTATTTTGCTGTCTTTGTACCTAAATATAAGAGTCATGTTTTTTGTAAATATGTCTAATAAAAATTATGCCATATATAAGTTAATTTTTAAATAACATTTCATAACAATTGCGCGATTATAATTGTGATTTATATTCACTTCATCAACGTCAAACGGAAGAAGAGGAGTTTTCTTCCGAAGATTCTCTATATATTTCGTTCCAAAACTGATTAGCAGTTGTAAACGTAACGTGCTGTATGTAAATGACAAGAGTGCTTTCAACAAAACTACAAATCTATGTAAGAAAACTGTAATATTTTCGTCGATTCATAATTTTGTGTTTATACAAACGTTATCTGAAATCGATGTGGTTGTCCACTTATATCCAAGCGGTTCCCTGTAAACAATATCTGAGACAGGCTTATTTCGGGACCATACCGACGTCAATGAGGACACATCGGGAAAAATGTATGTTCCTGTACCATTCATCATCCCATTTGCGTTAACATTCCCATTATAACGTGCATTATTATTGTATCTTGTAAAAAGATAGAGAGACGTTATTACCACACGTACGCTTTTAGAATCGCATATTCTGTTATATCAAAACGATTCATTAAATTAATCACCGAATATGAAATTCACCGCTGCCAAATTCATCGTCGCACCATTTACCGTCGTACACGTCGAATTTATCAGTTGTGTACACTCCCTGGTCTAAAATCGCGATATCAAATGCCAATATGGGTATATCAGTGCGTGAATCACTGAGTTAGATATAAAAAATATTGATAATCGCATAATCGCATCGCTAAATACACGAAATGTTAACCTTGTTTAACTAAGGTGCGTCTGTCAACGTTTACTTGATATTTTCCCTCGTAGCTGTCTCCGTTTTTAAAAGTAAATCTCGCAGTGCCGATTCCCACGTTCAAGTTTTCGCTTTCGGCCAGTTTGGAGATTTTTGAACTACTTCGTTTCATGTTTAAAGAACTTCTCTTTTCTTTCTCTTTTTCTTTAACCTCCTGTGCAAAAAATTCTTTCGAGAATTAATCGTACATATTAAAAACTTTTTATTACGTCAAATATACACACAATTAAGTATAATTTAGCTCTCACTTTTAAGAAGTATTACACATGATAACTGCGAGAAGTGGAAAGCTTTCGGCGTGTCGCGAAGCAGAATAAAGTAACAAAGTCTCAGTGAAAGTTAGTCTTTTCATGTTTTTAATCGTGTTTACGCACGAGAAACGACGCTACGTATTACGCCCGAAGAATTGCACGATTTCTAAGAAAATTATCGAATCCTTTCTTTTCAATCATTTTATGAAAGCAAGAACGATCGTAGTTGTCAAAAGAAGCAAATAGCATGTTTCTCAACAAAACATTTTGTCAAATTTTTGTATATACTTAACATATATTGTTTATGCAAGGAAGATTAAGTACAATAATTGGAATTTATTACGTCTTCTTGTGTTGTAAAGTACAAAACGCTATGCAACATACTGCAACATGTATTTTAATTACTCTACGTTTGCAAAGGTAAATTATGGCATTGTGTAGGAGTTACACTGTTGAAAAAGATATGAAGTTTACAACACATTTGCGATACCACTGTAAAGAAAATTTACAAACTGGGTATCTGAAATAAAAATTCTTGCACTTGTATAGCTAAATTCATACACGAACATGAATTTTAATCACATAATATGAAATTTAATACACACAACATTGAATATTAAAAACCCGTTTAAGATTTTTTGAAATACGCAAGGTAATAATACATATTTTCGATTAAAAATGAAAACATTTGTATATGAACAAACAGATGAGCATAGTAATATTACTGCTGGATACTTTTATTTTCGAAATACCACTTCTTTAATTATCAACTTCGTATTTGAAATTTCATATACGGTATCTGCATAAAAACTTCCTATTTTTTTATTATTTTTAATACAGATTTTTTTAACAGTGTAATCAGAATTATTTTACTAAAATCTATTGTATATCTATTGTAAATATCTTATTAAGACAGATATAGAAATTGTACACTAAAAGAGTTAATTTATTATTTTCTTAAAAGAATAAGAGGGTATATTACAATGTTTATAAAAACAATATATTATACTGCATACTTGTAGTATAGAAAATAAGAGATAAGATTTTGCAATTTTAACATTATATTGTAGGTATACGAATATTTTGTACACGGATATTTTGAAGGTCTTATGATATAAATAATAATTTACCTGAAAAGTTTTTTCTTCCTATATATGAAAACATCTGTCCTATAGATACATAGATAACTCTGTTATAAGGTTTGCGTTTACATATTATTAAAATAAACTTTACATATTACATATGTTACACACTCTGACATCCTTATATTAATCAAATATCGGTTGAACGAGCGATATTACATAATTTATTACTTAAAACTACGCTTTGGAAAACTGAAGCTTAAACCGCGCGCAAATTGCATTGTATGTCATTTAGGTAAAAGTTTACAATAACTTACACAGCTCGGATTACTTTGACCTTGACATATGTTGTCAAGGTCACCCTCCTAAGTGACCTTCAGAAGGTTTTAGTCGGCGGTCGTTGTTTATTAAAAAGTTATAAACAAAAAAAGTTTGACAAATTTATAACTTTAGCAGTTTATAACTTTAGCAGTTATTTTGAGTATTGAAAGGCATAAACGACCTTGACCTTGACATATGTTGTCAAGGTCCCCCTCCTGAGTAACCTTCAGAAGGTTTTAGCTGGCGGTCATTGTTTATTAAAAAGTTATAAACAAAAATAGATTGGTGGGAAAATTATTTAAAGCAGTGAATTGTTGGTATATTGAAAGAAAAGTTATTTAAAGCAGAGATTGGTAACTTTCCTTTCAATATACCAACAATTCACTGCTTTAAATAATTTTCCCAACCAAATTTTTTTTTGTTTATTAAAAAGTTATAAACAACTTTCTAAGTTGAAGCACATACAAAGCACACACTTGTAAAGCGCGTCACTAACCTATAGGTTAGTGGCGCGCTTTACAAGTATGTGCTCTCTAAGTTGAAGCACATACAAAGCACATACAAAGCACACACTTGTAAAGCGCGCCACTAACCTATAGGTTCACTCTAAGTTGAAGCACATACTCGCGAAATAAAGTATTCTCTGCTTTAAAAAAAAACGTAATATTAGTCGTTTATGCCTTCCAATACTCAAAATAGCTGTTATATTTTCCAAACTTTTTTTGTTTATAACTTTTTAATAAACAGCGACCGCCGACTAAAACCTTCTGAAGGTCACTCAGGTGGGTGACCTTGACAACATATGTCAAGGTCAAAGTAATCCGAGCTGTGTAAGTTATTGTAAACTTTTACCGTCATTTATAAGTAAATTTGTTTAGCATACAATAATATACATTATTCTCTCTCTTATGACGCAAATATCTCTTATACATATTATATAAAACAACGGAAAGGAGAAACAAAATCTTTACAAATTCTGTAAAATCTTTAAACAGTTTGTTTAATTAACATTACGGTAACATTTTTCTGCAATTTTATGTAGCATTAAATTACAGATACTCTAATGTTAATTTTATACCTAGTACTGATATCATTTACAAGTTCAGTATCACATTTTTCTACCATATCCTATTTATTATTATATTTTTTATGTAAAAAAGGTAAAACTTCACGCAACGCCAAAGACTGCAAAAATGAACTTCAGGTTCGTTGATCGGTAATCTTGTTTTTACTAAGATCACATTCAGCGTTATAAAGTTACTATAAAATTTTCATGGATGCAAAACGTAGGATTACGAACTGCTATTACGAAACGCTATTACCGTTATATATGCATGTCTTTCACGCCTCTGAATTAAAATACCTAAGTGTAACGCACTCTGCTTAGCGAGGAAGCCCGCCTCAATTTTGCGCAGTATTAAGCAAGACACTTCTAAATGGATCGACGCGATTTCGAAACAATCCGTAATCATTGCAAAATCGTCGTGTATGTGGAAGCATCTTATGTTGTACTAAATCATACATCAAAAACAAAGATACTGTCCAGTTTTGTTAAGATTAAAATGCATTTGCACCGAGCTTCTTCCTCTCTTCTAGCAATCGACCGACCGGCCAATCGCTGAAGACGCAACTAAAAGAAGCTTGAAGAAGGAGAAACTCGGTGCAAGTGCAATTTTACTCGTCAAAATGAATAATACTTCTGTTCGACGCTGTACATGTTCCGCGATCTATATTTCCCATCCGCCGAAGTAATTGAAAAGATCGAAACACGAAGAACCAAAGGCCAACGCTGGTCGCAAGGCGGAGACGCGATATGAGACAAAATGCATTCTAGACCGGAGCAAGAAAGTTCAAGGCTTTCTTTCGGAGCTGGATATACGTCTGGCTAATTGTTGGTGGATGGCCGCGCCGTTTTGATCCTTTGATGGCGGTACAGTACATTCCTCTTCCGCGACAGTTGCAGCTGCAGCTGCAAACGACTTGCTATCTTCGTGGTCAGGCGAAGCGTCTCTGACCAACCCACGAAGAAACATCGCGACGCATGGCCACGGAAATATCCTGCGTTTTATCGATTATGCAGTTTTTTTGGTGTAAGCGGCAAAATAATAACAAAATAACAATTTACTTACCACTTTAGAGTAAGCAGAACTTGTAAGTAGCCCGGAATGATGGCATATTTCTCGTTACACCTCATCGCCATTATTATTCTATCAGCTACAGCATTTGGACTTAGAGTAGGGATATACCTAAATTCCGAATATAATTTTCATAATAAGCTTGTAGTATGTTCGAAGTATTTTGATAAAATGTTTCAAAAAAATTCTATAGAATATTTTCTAATATGATCTAATATAAAGAGAAAAATGAACAGAATAGAAACAAATTTTTACAGTTTTGTATAAAATACCACAAAAGAAAATTTTTAAACAAAACTAATATAAATATTATATATACGTTTATATTGGTTCTTTATATATATATATATATATATATATATATATATATATATATATATATAAAGTTGTGGTATAATCGACCCAACTGGCCATATTTATTAAAAAATTCACAACGTTTCGGCCATGGGTTGTGGCCCTTCTCAAGTGACAGTTATAATGCATTATAACTGTCACTTGAGAAGGGCCACAACCCATGGCCGAAACGTTGTGAATTTTTTAATAAATATGGCCAGTTGGGTCGATTATACCACAATTTTTTATTATTATTTGCTGGCGACGCAAAGCTCCTAATTCGATATATATATATATATATATATATAATATATATATATATATATGTATTATTAGAAAGATACAAATAATAATATGTTAATTTGTAAAATAATATGCTTTTAGATAATTTTTTGAAATTTTCAGAACACGATCAATTCGATATATTCATTGAATTAATCATAAATATCATAAAATATTATTTACCTTGATTGAACGTCGTCGAACATACCAGTACTGCGGATGAAATAAGGACATACGACTGTTGTGTTGATATCGTATCTTTCGTACTAGAGCAGAATGGAGTAAAAATTAGTTGATTGATTAGTTAAGAATACGCAGGCAAGTATGATTTTTGGTGTCTGGTAATTACCGTGCTACCTTTCGTAGGTAGGCAGACCGAGTTAAAAATAGAAAAGTCCTTTACCGTTTTGTAAGTTTTTCCAAAATTAATAAGAAATTAATTAATAAAGATCTGTAATAAAAAGATCTGCAAATCAGCGTGCGTCCACGCGATTCGACGAGAAGAGACAGCCCAATGTTTATTATACGTTTGCTACGCTTGCAGCAAGATATTGGGAGAAGCGTTCTATATACAACAACGGATATATATATGCATGAGCGTGATGCTGGGCCTAACAATCGCGCCTATAATAATCGTAAATACTGATGGGCTGTCTCTTCTCGTCGAATTGTGCGGACGCACGCTAATTCGTGGATCTCTATTAATGTCTCGTTATTTATTGTCATAATCGCAAAACGGTAAAGGACTTTTCTATTCAGTTTAATGCGTTCTACCTCTTACCCATGAAAGGTAGTACGGTAATTACAAACACACGCACGCGCGCGCGCACACCACACACACACACACACACACACACACACACACACACACACACACACACACACACACACACACACACACACACTCTCTCTCTCTCTCTCTCTCTCTCTCTCTCTCTCTCTCTCTCTCTCTCTCTCTCTCTCTCTCTCTCTCTCTCTCTTTCTCTTTCTCTCTTTCTATGTGCGTGCCAAAATAAAATATGATGAAATATTTTATACACTATTGATTTTTTAAAATTTTATATTTTTTTATACAGAGTATTGTAACATGTGGGATTCACTTTAGCGGTGGACGGGAAACACAAAAACAATGAAGGTATCAAAATTTGACTTTGTTTTCGAGTTAATATAGTCATGTTTGTATGTACTTTAGTAATGTGGAGCTGCTTAAAGCGGAGTCTACAATGAGAATTTAAGGCGTAAAATTTAAGCTTTAAGCCTTAAACCGTAAGAAATTGACAAATCACAGTCGAGTATTCTTCTCACATCGACTGTGATTTGTCATTTTCTTACGGCTTAAGGCTAAAAACTTAAATTTTACGCCTTAAATTCTCATTGTAGACTCCGCTTAACGTTATAGAAAGTGCTAAAAGTGGCCACCTTCGGCCTGAATGCAAGTCTGCAGTCGTTGTGTCGGTTTTTAAATAATCCTGCATCTTATTCATGTAATCGCTGGAATGTTTTCTTGTCTGGATGAAGATGTCTATTAGGGAAACGACCAGCGTTATAGACGTCTTGCTTCAGCTGAATTACAATAAGTCTATACATCGAATAAATGCCTGCCATTTCCTGATTTAAATAATTATTACTTCTAACACACTGTAAATTAGTAAATGGTAAATATGCATATTAGGTCCAACCTCACCAATGACCTTGACCTTGACATATGTTGTCAAGGTCACCCTCCTGAGTGACCTTCAGAAGGTTTTAGCTGGCGGTCATTGTTTATTAAAAAGTTATAAACAAAAAGAGTTTGACAAATATAGCAGTTTTTTTGAGTATTGAAAGGCATAAACGACCTTGACCTTGACATATGTTGTCAAGGTCACCCTCCTGAGTGACCTTCAGAAGGTTTTAGCTGGCGGTCATTGTTTATTAAAAAGTTATAAACAAAAAAAATTTGGTGGAAAAAATTATTTAAAGCAGTGAATTGTTGGTATATTGAAAGGAAAGTTATTTAAAGCAGAGAATAGAGAGTATGTGCTTCAACTTACAAAGCACATACTTGTAAGTTGAAGCACATACAAAGCACACACTTGTAAAGCGCACCACTAACCTATAGGTTAGTGACGCGCTTTACAAGTGTGTGCTTTGTATGTGCTTTGTAAGTTGAAGCACATACTCTCTATTCTCTGCCTTAAATAACTTTCCTTTCAATATACCAACAATTCACTGCTTTAAATAATTTTCCCTACTAAATTTTTTTTGTTTATAACTTTTTAATAAACAATGACCGCCGGCTAAAACCTTCTGAAGGTCACTCAGGAGAGTGACCTTGACAACATATGTCAAGGTCAAGGTCATCGGTGAGGTTGGACCTAATATGCATATTTACCTAGTAAATTATTAGGTGTTTCTAGTAAGAAAATGTACTGAAGTGAGTAAACTCAATCAATGGAATGTATGAAATCAACAAGGTCGGGAGATATTCAGGAGATATCGAGCATTGTTTACAGATATAGACCAAATGTGGCCATTTTGGGCACCTCCTATTATATAACGTTAAGCAGCTCCACATTACACTGGAGTACAAACATGACTATAACTCGGAAACAAGGTCAAATAGGGCACATGTTGATATAAACTTTTTTCATTGTTTTGTGTCTCTTGTCCACCGCTGAAGTGGATCCCACATGTTACGATACACTTTGTATATGCAGAATAGTATAATTTAGAGAAATTAAATTATATAACAAATTATATGATTCAATTTTAAAAACATTGATGATATTGGCATTTAATAAAGGACATATATTATAAAAATTTATTATATACGTTATATTTTTTTCTGTAACTCTCTCTCTCTCTCTCTCTCTCTCTCTCTCTCTCTCTTTCTTTCTCTCTCTCTCTCTCTCCTTTGTGATATTTGTATTTAAAATAACTTTTTCTAAAATGACAAACGATTGAAATAATTGAATATGCCATTTCGAAAAGGGCATATCTTTAAAAATTAAAATTTTTCAGGAATAAGAAAAAACTGATTTAATTTTAAACTATTGTACCCAGTGATACAAATCTTTACAATTTGCATTTTAAAGTCAAATCACAATAGAATATGAACGAAAATATATTTTTAAGGTATTATCACACATATGATTTTTTTGTCTATTTTATTTTCGAGATGTGCCGTTTTCGCAATTTATGAAAACAGTTTTTATAAATTAATAATTTTATAGAAATTTATAAAATTAAAGGATTCTACGGTAAAACAACAAGTTATAATAGAAAAACATATGTATTAATTGACAAATACTAGCTGTTTGTTCAGATGTGTCGTACATGCTTCGAAAGATCTCGAAAGATTACATGGGCTTTCGCACTTCAAGTTCGAAAAGGGCACATGTCATTATAGAGATGTGCCTTTTTCGAAATTATTGACAGAAATTGACAGGACAGAATTCCCGACAGCGGTGTATACTGATGCAAGTCGGGTGCTCTTTTCACACAAAAAGATGTATAGAGGTAATTAGAGTACATATTAGTAAAAAAATCTATAAGGTAGGGGGCCCGAATTTCGTCCCCGCGCCTAATTTCGCCACTTTCAGTTTCTCGGTCCTGGCGCTAAAAGCGCTATCGGCGCCAGCACGTGTGTATAGAGGAAGGCAAATAGAGTTACTTGTGAAAGTTAAGTGATCCAGAAAGCTTCCGTACTGGTTTTACGGAGATTTTTTGTTTTCTTGGTAGGCCGAGTTCTTGCAATGTCATTATTATTAGTCCTTTACGCCTAGTGTAAGCGTTACTTTTATATTCTCTGCATGTAATTGGTTTAGGTATGTGGTTAATAGAAGGGTGTGTGAGTTGTGTGCCGTTAGATTAACTTGTTGAGAAGGTATAGGAGCCGCGATGTTAATTTGAGGGTTTTTCCTAATTTCGTCCCCCTTCATGTTTCTAAATTCGAGTGAAATTTATTCGTGATACTTGCTTGGAAGGCTAAATACTCATCTTAAAAAAAAATAATGATAAGGTTATTAATTTTTTTTTCAAGTAAACTTAATATTTTTTTAGAGTTTTGCTAAATTCATGTTTTTAATTTTTTTTCACTAAATTTGACTAATTATGTTCACTTTTGTAATGATTTTTAGTAAATAATATGAATAAAGTTGAAAATTAAAAAAACAAATTAGAAAAATCGTAATTACCTCATTTTTTAACGAAATTTAGTATGGGGACGAAATTAGGACCACTTTTATTTGGTTTCGCCGAAAGTCCGTACTTTTGAAATTAAATTTTTGGGGTACTAACAATTGATTATACAGGCGATTTGGCTTGGTTTCCAGGTAAAGGAATGTTCATCGAAGTTAATGTCAAAATTTGGAATTCTTATGTCATTTAATACGGTCTCCAGGTACGAAAATGTGACTTGGGGACGAAATTTGGCCCCTACCTTAAGCAAAAAAATGCAAGATGTGCCCTTTTTGAAATTGCACATTCAATTGGAGCAATATACAATATATTAGAATGATTCACTTAATATCTAGCTTGTCGAATAAGTTGTAGTTACTTCAAGTTCCATTCGAAGAGCTTCGTCAAATCCCATTGCCGCAAATTTGGACGTACAATAATCTACCAATTTCGGAATTCCACATTGACCGGCCAAACTGGCCACACTCACGATGTGTCCTTTATTGCTCTCCAACATCGTTGGAAGAAAAGCCTTTACAGTCTAAAAGAGAATTTATGGCAAAGGACTATTAGTTCCATTATCCACTCATTCATATATTAATACTTCTGATATATAATTTTATAATTTGCAAAAATTGCGCTCAAAAATTCTTAATACATAGGCGAAATTAAAAAATAGTCTTGCGTTGATACAAGAGCAAATATACAGGGTGGCTTATTTTAATTTATTCACTCAAATATCTCAAAACCTGTAAGTTTAATACTTTAGATATATGCTTTATTACAATAAATGTGTATAATCTGATACGAGTAATAATGAGAGTGAGTGACAGTCTTGTGTGTGTAGTTAACAATGTTGGCCAACCACATAAAAATAAAACTTGTCTAAACGGCCTAGAGATGGCGATACAGGGTTGCCATCCGTTATCCCTCTTCTTTTGAAAATCTGTAAAGAAAATGAATTAACAGTAAAATAATTTCTTTGGACGAATTGTTCTTCCATAGCGAGTTTTGATGCTTGGTGTTGATTGGACATCCTCTGGCTGTTTTTGCTTTAATGTGTCCTCTGGTTGATTTTGCTTTACTGTGTCCTCTGATGTGTTGGGCTGAGTGTGTATAGTTTGTCTGCTCTCTTCCTCTATCCTTTCTTCCCGCTGTGGAGTTTGACTAGTTCTCTCGCTCGCTTCTTTGTCTGCGTTGTTCGGTGTTTTTTGTTGCTTCTCCGGTGTCTTCTTGAGATGTTTTAAAAACCAACTGTTTCGCCTTAATTGTCTGCCATCATTCGTTTTAATTATGTAGGAGCGTGGTTCTGGTGTCTTCTTTAAAATTGTGGCTGGTATCCAACATTGTTTTTCTTGACGAAATAGTACTTTATCTCCTTGGTTGAAGTCCGGTATTTCGCGTTTTTGTGTACATCAGTGTATTTTTTCTCTTCTCGGCAAATTATTTTTAATTTTTCCTGTACGTTTGTAATTACCTTTGGATGAAGTAGTTTCTCGTTGACTGGTACCAATGTTTTAGTACGGCGACGCATCAATCGTTGAACCGGTGAGCCTAATTCGTTTCTAGGTGTATTTCGGTGGTGTAATAACGCTAGCTGAATGTCTAGCCAATCCGTTAGAACGAGGGAAATCTAGGCTGGAGAATCTGTGCTGAAATTGCCACTTCTTAGCAAAGCTGCGGAATCCCTCCGAAGAATATTGTCGACCGTTGTCCGTTAGTAGTACATCCGGGATTCCATGTGTCGAGAACCAAATTTTGCAGGCTTTAATGATTGCTGCGCTGTTTAAGCTAGTCAATTTAACAATATCAAAGAAACCTGAATATGCATCTGCGATTCCGTTAGTTGTCTCAAAGGTGTAGTTAACTCGGCAACATTTTTTTATAAATTTAGCTAAATATGTAATCATACCCAGAAATCGCTGTAGCTCGTTCACGTCTGTAGGCGTTTTTAATAGTTTTATGTCCTGTAATTTGTCTGGATCAGCTTTTAATCCTTTATCTGTCACTATGTGACCTAGAAATTTTATTCGTTTTTGTTGAAGTATTGTTGCGCCCGTGCTGAGACGCCCGTTACATCGCCTCGAGTTGCGAAGCGTCCCTGACGATTATGGATTTATCGATTGACTACGAATGTTGTTTTGTTCTGAGTAGTCTCCGTCTCCGAGCGGACGTGTCAGCTCGAATCTCTGTTCTTTTCGTGTGTTCTAATAAACGAGTCTTTCAATTTCTACATTGTGTCGCCTCATTGACCGCGAGTGCCGGTTGCGCGAGTGAGTGAGAGTGTAGCGGAAAGACGCAAACGCGGACTCGGCGAGCGCAACAATATGCATTTCTGTTTATTTAATTTTAAACCAGCACTTTCTGGTTTGGTTATCACTTTTTGTGTAATTTCGTGTAACTTTTGCTTGGTTTCAGCGTAAATTATTATGTCGTTTATGGAACATTCTACTCCTTCCATATTTCCAAGTAATTCTGACATTCTTTGTTGAAAAACCTCCGGCGCTGATGCTAATCCGAATGGCATTTTTTTGCAGCTGTAACGGCCCCAAGGTGTGGAGAATGTAAGATACTTCGATGTTCGTGGTGTCACTTTAATCTGCCAGAATCCTATCTTGCAGTTTAATAACGAAAACAATTTGGCTCCGTGTAATTTGGCAGCTATCTCTTCCAAGCTTTTGAGTGGAAAGTGTCTTCTTTTAATATTTTTGTTCAAGACCGATGGATCCATGCAAATTCGGATTTTGTTCTTTTGCTTCACCACAACCATTGGTGAAACTAATGGCATTGGTTCCGTAGTAGGTTCAATTATGCCTAGTTTTATCATGTTATCGAACTCTTTCTTGACTTCTTCTCTTATTTCGTGTGGTATTCTTCTAGGAGGGCATATCGTTAATTTTGGATTATCCACCAAGTTAATGTCATATTGAAAATTCTTCAGACATCCTAATCCTTTGAACATTTGTCCTCCTTCTCGAATTGAATCCAGACGTTTGATTAATTCTAGTTTTACGCATGTATCTTTGCCCAATATTGGTTGTAGGCTTCCCTCTACAATTAGAAACTTAATTAGTATATTGCGTTTTTTGTATCTTATCTTAATTAATGTTTCCTCAACCACTTTGATTGTGTGATTGGAAAATGATTTCAGGAGTTTTGTTGTAGACGGTTTAATTACAACATTTGACTTATCTGCGATATTTTTCGTTATTACGTTGCATTGAGCACCGGTATCCAATTTAAAAGCAATCTTTTGATTATCTGGAAGTATGAGTGTTTGCGTCAAATCCTTCTGTGTATTGGTGTCTTTGTGTACTGTTGCTACGAATAGTTTTCCTCTTCATCTTGTTGTTGTGCCACTATATTAATTTGTTTTGTTTTGCATTGTGCGGAAAAATGTCCTTTGCGGTTGCATTTACCACACTTTTTAATAAATGCTGGACAAGCTTTTCTTCCGTGCTTGGTGCCGCATCGGTTGCAGTCAAATTCTTCTGCATCTTTTTTGACCGATTTAGTCGTGCTTCCTTTTATTTTTGACTTTTTCGCGGATTTGTTTAACGCATTTACCATAGCCGCTTCCGGTGTTGACTGCATTGTGGTTAGCTGCTTTCTGGCTTGTTCTGCTGCACGACAAATTTTGATTGTTTTGTTTAGATTCAGATTTTCTTCCGCTAGTAGCCGTTCCCTTACGTTATTGTTGTTGATTCCTACCACTATGCGGTCGCAGATCAGGCTATCCTCTAACTGGCCAAAATCACAGTTTTTACTTTTTGTTCTCAGCGATGTAAGATAGTCATCAAATGTTTCTTCCGGCTTTTGTGTGGCTTCATTAAATATATATCTTTCAAATGTAATAATTGTGTGTCGATTAATCCGCCCCGAACTACAGGTTATGGGCCCAGAATAACGCCCGGATATTGATAAAAGTGCGGATTTCTTACAGAGTAAGAAGAATTAAGCGATATGTTGTTCACAAAGAACGAGTTAACCTAGCAAAAGGAAAGCTGTATCATGGTACAATCGAACGCGAGTATCGGCTTGCCGCCGATAGAAAAGTTGCTCGGCAGAGAAAACTACAGTACGTGGGCATTCGCCATGAAGACGTATCTCGAACACGAGGACTTATGGGGATGCGTCACAGGTGCGGTCGCCGATGAAGCAAAGGTCAGGCGTACGAGAGCAAAAATAATACTCTCCGTTGATTCGTCCATCTACGTGCATGTTCAAGACACAGTAAGCCAAGACACTGAAGAGGCTTGGGATAAGCTAAGAGAAGTTTACGAGGATTCGGGACTCTCAAAGAAGGTAGGTTTACTGGTAACCACGCGCACTGGTAACCACGCGATTGGAGAATTGCGCGTCCGTAGAGGAATATGTCACGAAAATTGTATCAACGTCGCACAAGCTGAACGGGATAAGATTTGAGGTTAAAGATGAGTGGGTAGGCACACTACTCCTTGCAGGCTTTCCCGATGAATATAAGCCTTTGATTATGGGCATTGAGAATTCGAATACTCCTATCACCAGAGACTCGATTAAAACGAAATTATTGCAAGAAGTAAAGGACGATGTTTGTCGTAAGTCATCGGCCAGAGACACAGCGCTGCAGGTAAAACCTCGGAACGAGACTAATACTAAAGGACCAAAATGTTATAAATGTAACAAATACGGTCTCTTCGCAAAAAACTGTCGCAGCAAAGTAAAGACGAAACCAGCGGCGGCAGCGGCACAAGAATCCAAAGACTTGAAGACATCGAAGAAAGAGACGGACTCTACGTTCTTCACAGCTCTCACCGCAGGTAATATAAATACTACGGATTGATATATCGACTCCGGTGCATCCGCACATATGTCTAAAGATCCGTCTAACATGTTTTCCAAGACACCGTTTAATTCTCAAATTGTTGTGGCCAATAATGAAAGGATGTCAGTAGAAGCGATGCACAGTGGGGCCGAATCCCAAAAAGCTGGCCAAAAGTCGAAAAATAAAGTTTTGATTCCGGGGATTTGAGTGGTAGGTTTTGTTTAAGTAATAGTCCGAAGGTCGAATTCTAGACTAGAGAAAGTCCTATCCCTTATATTTGCTTGTATACACCATTTCAAAAGTGACGCTCGCTCGAGCAAGACGTGTTGTGTTCAGAGCCGAGTTCTGAACGTTTTATTCAGGAGGACGCCAAAAGTGTGAAAATAAATAAATTTTAAATCTGAAAAATGGATTCGACAGCTGGAAGTAAGTAGAATATTGTCACGTATTATAAAATTTATAGTAATAATTTATGTGATATTAATAAACAAATGATTTGTATGAAAATAAACGTAAAATTGCAACGGAAAATTTTAAAAACGTACAGAAAAGTTTATAAGTTCTGTAGAGTTCTGCGACCAGACCTATTGTATGTTGTAGATTCAACTATTATTTAATAATAAAAACAAAAATATGCTGCAACCTTGCTATTGGTGCAAGTTTTTGTAATAAGAAACACATTTTTTCTGAATTTTGAACATTGAAAACGCAAAATATGGAAAAGTGTTTCTGATAAAAGTTGTACGGTTTTAAAATATCTATTCAGGGGTGTACTCACATTGTGGGCCCGGGGCCCTATATGGGCCCGGTCAGGCCCAAGTCAATTTTTCTTATATTAATCCCCATTTTTTATTGCGGATTTTGATTCTACGCTTCAAGATAGAAATATTTTGTATCAAGTCATTTTTTGCTAAGCCTATTATTTATTTTGGAATAAATAATAGTAAAAAATAATAAATAATTAATTTCGCTTGATCTAAGCAAACGCTAAAGCAATAGACGAACGACCAATATTCGAGCAATAATAGGTTCTTATTTAAAAATATATAAATGTTTACAATAGCATCGCAATATAATGTTTACGTTTCGGCCTTACTTGGCCATCTTTAGAACAAACATATGTCTGTTAAATTTAAACGTAAACATTATATTGCGATGCTATTGTAAACATTTATATATTTTTAAATAATAGTAACTAAGGTTGAATATGTAATTGTCAATCTATCTATAGGTATTATACTTTCAAATTTTAGAATCTACCAACGATGATGTTCAAGCAAGTGGTTTATCAAGAAAGGACATTTTTCTTGTATTGAAAGGCCATTTAAATGATAGTGCGACTACAGCATATCAAGAAATTGAAAAGTTCATGTCTGATAAATTGCAACGTTCTTTTACTTTGTCCGACAATGTGAAACCTGTCATACGCAAATTATTGCATGACTTAAACACAAAGTGGCAGCAAATGGCAAGGATGGAAGAAAAATTTTTTCAAAAGTTGTCTGGATGGCTAAGTGTTTTTGTTACCCTCGAAGAAACCGAATAAGCTTCAAAGAGTTCCAGCAAAATGAGTCGGCCTTCTTTAGGATTTGCAGAATCTAGTGACCGGACAAAACGGAGGAAGACTGAAGACCTGCGTGCACAGACAAGTATTGAAGAATTGTCATATGCCACTCAAATGAGCCTTCGAGCATATGGGAAATTAGATGCAGCAAAAGTTGTTAAAGATGTGACGTTGGGAAGCCCCTCAAAAGCTAAAAAGTATAAAAAATCTATAGATTCGATTTCAGAAACCACTCTTTCTGCTGATGCTGCTCTGTCGCTTATAGTTGAACAAAAATTATCAAGATCTCAGTATCAGGGACTTCAAAATATAAGTAGAGAAAATAACTGTAATTTATTTCCGCCGTATAAATTAGCATATCAAGCGAAGTTAAAATGTTATCCAATTAAATCAGATATCACTGTAACTGAATGTAGTGCCGAAGTAAAACTGCAGGCTTTGCTGAATCACACAACTGAAAGAATCTTGTTAACTCAAATGGATGTTATTAAGAGTTTGTCTTCCGAACAAGTTTGCAACTTGAATTTAATTTGTAAGTGGGGTTGCGATGGCACTTCTGGCCAAAGTACATATAAGCAAAAATTTACCAATGATGATGGAAGCAAGTCGGATGCTAACATTTTTTTTACTTCAATTGTTCCACTGCAGCTTATATCAACCAACCAAGATACAAACATTACACTTATTGTATGGAAAAATCCGAGGCCGTCATCTCCCCGTTTTTGTAGACCGATTAGGATTCAATTTTTTCACGAAAATACTGAAGCCACCCTTAACGAAATGAATTATATTAAACAGCAAGAAAGTAATCTTGTCCCTTTCGAAAGTGTTATAGACGGAAAAAAGATAAGCGTTTCTTTCCAACTTGCTTTCACCATGATAGACGGTAAAGTTTGTAATGCAATCACGAGTAATGCTTCTACTCAACGTTGCTATTTATGTAAAGCAACTTCAAAAGACTTTAACAATATCGATGCAATTATAAAAAAGAAAGTCTCGGAAGATCATTTACAGTTTGGGTTGTCAACTTTGCATGCATGGATACGATTCTTCGAGTGTTGTTTGCATGTAGCCTATAAACTTGATATTAAAAAGTGGCAAGCGCGTAGTGATAAAGAGAAGGAACAAATAAAAATCCGAAAAACAAATATACAACAAGGTGTTCGTATACAATTGGGTCTTATAGTCGATCAACCAAAGCCTGGGTTTGGTAGCACGAATGACGGGAATACCGCTCGACGATTTTTTGAAAACTCAAGCACTTCTGCTTCTATTACGGGGGTGGATGAAGATTTGATTAAACGTTTTCATGTTATATTGCAAACAATTTCGTCTGGCTATGAAATTGATTTAATTAAATTTCAAGATTATGCCTTACAAACAGCTCGCAACTTTGTACAGTTGTATCCGTGGTTTTACATGCCAACTTCAGTGCATAAGATCTTAATTCATGGCGCACAAATAATAAATTTTTCACTATTACCGATAGGGCAAATGTCCGAAGACGCTCAAGAGTCTAGTAACAAATATATTAAAAAGTTTAGAGAAGATTTTGCGAGAAAATGTTCCCGAGTAAAAAATATGGAAGACATTTTTTTACGCTTACTATTAACATCCGATCCATTTATTTCTAGTTTGCGCGAATTACCTAAAAAAAAATTAAAATCGTTGCTACCAGAAACAGCCCTATTATTAATTGCGCCAAGTATTACAGTAATTGAGGAAAGCTCCAGCTATCTTACAATTGAATCAACTGACTGTGAATCAAATTATTCTTCTGATGACGATGCATAAAATTTGTAATTGACTGTATTATAATAAATATAGATTTATAAAGTTTGTAATTGACTGTATTAAATATAGATTTATTTTGCACTTTTAACTTTTTATTTCACTTTCTTCCTTCGTAAACAACTACATATTTAATAAGAAATTTAATGTTGATTTTTAATAAATAACTAAATATTAAAAAAAGTTTTTTTTATAATAACTTCATATTCATCAAATAAAATTCAAATATTAGAATTTTGACAGCATTCTCAATCTTTCATTTTGCTATTGTTATAATTTTCTATTGTTCAAATTTTAATTAATAATCATTGTTAAAACTTTAATAATGAGTATTGTTATAATTTTCTATTGTTCGAATTTTAATTAATGATCATTGAAAAGGACAGAATTTAAATTTTAGCCTAAATAAAACATTTTTTTCTATACAAGTCGGCCATATTGAAACCATTTTGATTTTTCAAATTTTGGCTTCGGATTCGTAATCAGCGAGCCCAAAAACCCCCGGGTACTGAGTTTCACCCAAATTGAAAAACGCTTTCGACTTTTGACCAGCTTTTTGGGATTTGGCCCCACTGTGCGATGGGCAGCACACAAGTTGATGTTCTCGGCAGCGATACAAAGAGAAGTATTAAAATAACGGACGTTCTCTATGTTCCTAAACTAACCTCGAATCTGCTTTCAGTTAGTAAAATTGCAGAAAAAGGACACTTGGTAACATTCAACAAACGAGGGTGTCAAATAAGGGATGCAACTAAACAACTGGTCGCAACGGCAACGTTATCCAACGGGATGTATAAATTATTAGATCAACCGTCGATAGAAGCTAAACTAGCATCGACGATAGGAGACGCAGTTCTGTGGCACAAAAGGTTAGGCCACTTGCATTCCGGAGCAATGGATTCATTAGGTAAAGGTCTAGTCAGCGGATTGAAGTATAAAGGAGAAATCAGTAACCCCTGTGTAACTTGCCTAGAAGGAAAGCAGGCAAGACTTTCTTTTGGGAATTCAGGTAATCAATCTAAAAGAATCCTGGAGCTGGTTTATTCGGACCTGTGTGGCCCGATGGAAACGACATCGATCGGAGGAGCAAAATATTTCTTCACGCTGATTGACGATTATTCAAGAAAAATCTTTATTTATACGCTAGAAAGTAAGATCCAGGTTCCAGAGGTATACCGAAATTTCAAGAGGTTCGTAGAAAAACAAACGGGAGAAAGTATTCGAATCTTGCGAACTGACAATGGCAAGGAATATATTAACGATAGCTTGATGAGTTTCTTGAAAGAAGGAGTCAGACATCAGACGACGGTACCCCACACTCCCGAACAAAATGGTGTGGCGGAACGCTATAACCGGACCATTGTCGAGAAGGCTCCTACTTTTTGAAGCTGATGCCTATTTTTTGAAGCTGATCTACCGAAGAAGTTCTGGGGAGAGGCGGTTTCGACTGCGGTATATCTTCTTAATAGATCACCTACAAAGGCGCTATCCGACATGACCCCGGAAGAAGCATGGAGTGGAAGGAAACCAGATCTCCGTCATTTGAGAATATTCGGCAGCAGAGCTCATGTCCACATTCCGAAGGCTTTGAGGCAAAAGTGGGACAAGAAGAGCTTTGAGTGCATTCTTGTGGGCTACTGCGAAGATAGTAAAGCTTATCGTCTGTATGAACCAACACGTCAAAAAATACTCGAAAGAAGAGACGTCATTTTCGCTGAGGAGCAGTTGCATCATGATCCAGAAGTTCAAGAAAAGGATAGTTCCGGAAATTTACAGAAACAAGAGTTTCTTCCGATTACAGAAGCTCCAGAAAAAGATAAAGCAGAAATTAAACCGGAAAATGAATCACAGGACGCAACTACGATTGATAGTGACAGCACGGAAACAGATTACCACAGCCATTCGGAAAACGACGAAGAGGAAGATGATGAAATCTCACCGCAGCAAGCACAAGCATCAAGAAGATCTTCCAGGATACCAAAACCTAAGAGAATGGATGATTACTGTACTTATCTGGTTGAATAGATATCTGGGACAGATCCATCGTCGATCGAGGAAGTGTTGAGTTGCCAGAACTCCGAAAAATGGTTGAAAGCAATACGAGATGAATTGCGGTCGCATGAAAAAAACCATACATGGAAAGCGGCGGTTCTTCCCCCGAATAGGAAAGCCTTAAACGCTAAATGGGTTTTTAAGAGTAAAAGAGATGAGAATGATGACGTCGTGAGATATAAAGCGCGCCTAGTTGTAAAGGGATGTGCTTAGACGAAAGGATTAGAATATGAAGAAACCTACGCACCGGTAATTAGATACAACTCTCTCAGGTATTTTTTCGCATTTGCTGCAAAATATGATTTGGACATTGATCACTTAGATGTCGCAACTGCATTTCTTCAGGGAGACCTTGAAGAAAAAATATACGTTAAGATCCCGGTAATTGATTAAGACGGTAAGATAGTCAGACATGAAATTTGTAAATTAAAGAAAGCAGTTCACGGATTGAAGCAAGGAAGTCGCTGTTGGAACAAGAAGATCGATAAGGTGCTGAGAAGTCTAGGTTTCAAGAGATCGACGGCGGATCCATGTGTATATCAAAGGAATCAAGGCGAAAACATCCTAATCGTTGGCATATATGTAGACGATGTGTTTGTTCTCAGCAACAATCAAAAGCAAAGACGCTTCATTAAGGAGAAGCTCAGAGAAGAGTTCAAGCTGAAGGACTTAGGCGAAGTTAAGAATTGTCTAGGGATTCAAATAACTCTATATCGCCAACGTGGATTACTATGGATGGACCAATCTCACTACATTGACCAGATTCTAACTAAATTCAACATGAAAGATTGCAAACCGGTCTCAACGCCCCTTGACAAGAATCAGATTCTGACTCATGAGATGAGTCCAAAAACGGGCAAAGAAAGGGAAGCTATGAAGGACATCCCATATCGTGAAGCCATCGGGTGCATGATGTACGCTCAACTAGGAACCAGGCCTGATCTTGCCTACGCAATTGGTGTAGTAATCCGCTTCAGCAACGATCCTGGTAACGCTCATTGGCAGGCAGTAAAGAGGATATTACGTTATCTGAAGGGAACGAGAGACATGAAACTTCAGTTTTCGAAAGCGGACAACCCCGAGATCATTAGATACTGCGATGCAGATTGGGCCGGCGACTCTGAAGATCGGAAATCAACTACCGGATATTTTTTCAAAGCACAAGAAGGTGCCATTTCCTGGAACAGCAAGAAGCAACCTACGGTGGCACTCTCCACTACCGAAGCCGAATATATGGCGTTAACCTCGGCATGCCAAAAGGCATTATGGCTACGAAGGTTTGTACGAGAAGTCTGTCCTAATCCTGAGAAATGGGCTATTGAGCTTCTTTGTGACAATAAAGGGGCAATCCATTTGTCGCTGACGAGCGGATACAAGCCCCGTACCAAGCATATAGATACCAAGCATCACTTTATCCGTGAAAAGATCGAGGCTGAGGAAATAAGGGTCAACCACGTACCAACGGATCAGATGCTTGCTGACATAATGACGAAAGCATTGGCGCAACCACGGCATCGTCAGCTTATCGACGACTTCGGGATACGTTCTCCAACGGATGCGAATTCTAGTGAGGGTGTTGGAATTTAGAATTCACCCCGTTTGTGTTTGCCGCCTTACTGCATAGGAACTATTTGAACTATTCTAAGCCTTCCTATTGGCTGTTTCTATTTACTGCTTTTAACTTCTTAAAATTGCACTCTTGCTATGTTCTTTCTGTTCCACTGTTCCTCTGCAAATTCTGTTCTGTACCGTTCTCTGCATTACTATAATAAAAGGTATCATTCTTTTGCGTTCCATAATAATTGTGTGTCGATTAATCCGCCCCGAACTACAGACATAAATGTCGTTACTTGAACTTCGGGCGCTTTTTTAGCCATACCTGTGGCTACTTCGTACCAGTTGTATGCCTGTATCCATTTTTTCCACTCGGCTGCCAAGTTCTGGTCCTCTAGCTTATTAACGTGAAAAGGTTTTGGTGGTTTGAGTCCTACTATCTCTTCGTGTTTTCGCGTACTGCTGCTCTGACCTCCGGGCATTTTGGACTATTTTCGGTTTTTCCTTTACTTTATA
Source organism: Leptothorax acervorum (assembly GCA_035220615.1). NCBI lineage: Eukaryota > Metazoa > Arthropoda > Insecta > Hymenoptera > Formicidae > Leptothorax > Leptothorax acervorum. The sequence goes on from JASTWQ010000060.1 coordinate 770,796, forward strand.
CGGGTTTCAGCACCATGTAATACTTTAGATATATGCTTTATTACAATAAACTTGTACAATCTGATACGAGTAATAATGAGAGTGAGTGACAGTCTTGTGCATAGTTAACAACGTTGGCCAGCCGCCAAAAATAAATCTTATCTGAACGGCCTAGGGATGGCAATACAGGGTTTCCAACCGTCAGAAACTTTTTAGACAATTTAGACAAAAGTTGTTTAATTCTGAGGGGAAAAAGAATTAAGATATTAGTTAGACCTTGGGTGGCGTCGTTAAGGTCATATCAAGGTCACATTGATATTTTTAAATTGAAATCCCTATTTTGTATTGCATATTTTTGTAGCCCTTTTCAAGATATTTTCAAAACACTATAATAAAGCTCCTTTTTATTAAGAATTTCCTGAAATATATTTTACATTTTGTCCATAATATTTTTGATATAAAATATGAAATATCTCGTAAAGTAGGTATTCACTTTTCGTTTTCGATGACTTTATCTTAATATTTTTATACGTAGAATAATGAAAAAAATCGATTGTTTAAAAAAAAATATTTTAAAAAAAATTTTATTGCATTTTGTACGTTTTCAATTTTTGAAAATTGCAAATGTAAAAATTAATATTAGGGGAAGGTGGGGCAAGACGAGGTAGTTAAGGTTTGATGATGAATAAAACACAGGTTTTCATAATCAACGAATCAACTTTACTTTTTAATCATTCTTTGGTAATCAGTCTTTCAATTTGACTATAAGTGAACTAAATCTTTAGTTTTTTAAACTATAAAAACGAAAATTCCTAAAAAGTCGTTTCTCCCCATTTTGCCCCACCCGTGGGGAGACCGAGGCAAGTTGGCTACAGGAATAAGTTGACACATTGCTTATATTTTGGCTGTTTTCTAACAAATTGCAGAACCAAGCAAGTGTTAAGTGCAAAACCATCTTTCACACATGTGACGTAAGTTGCATTTTATTACGAGCAACAGTTTTGAAATAATGGCGTTGAATTGCATTTTTAACAGTAAAAGTAAATTCTTACAATCTCATAAATTTATTTATATTATTGATAAATGTAAACTTTTATGTTAGATGCTATCACAGTTCGAAAATATACTTATTCGAGTACATTTTAACGAACTTTTAAACAATATATTTTTATATAATGCTTTATAATTTTATATACACGAAAGAACTTAATTGGCTTTGGGATAAGTTGACACAAAAGGAATAGGACAAGTTGGTACGGCATGTTCGAACTCATGGCGTGTACAGCTTGTTCTACGTTTAATTGTTGTCATTAATAAGTTTTATTTACATAAATATGAACCAAAGATTTTGTTTAGTATTAATTAAATAAATTGCCATATTATCGGTTTAATATAGCCTAAAGTATATAATACAATAAAGATAAAGTTAAATTAACTTTATATATTTATGGTACACCATAACATAAACATTTAATTAAGTTAAACCATATTTTTTTCGGTGTAGACAATTTACCTCATGTTGTGTGCCATTGTACCCCGTTAACGGGGCAAGTTGACTCACTAGACATCCTCGTAGATAAAACGGATTTCTTCTACCAATTTACTTTCAAACTTTTCAGTATAGGTATATATTTTTCTGTTGTCAAAGGATTGTACTTTCAAATTATACTAAAGATAGGCACAAAATGTTATATAGAAAAGAACAAAAAAATAAAATGTAAAAAGTGTGCCAACTTGCCCTGGTCTCCCCTATTCTCGTGAACAAGATGGGGTACCTATTAACAAATAATATAAAATCAATTATTTATCGGGTTGACAGCGAGGGCACACATGTATGGCTTCATCATCGTCGTCTTTTACATCTGCACACGAACAATGAGCCCATTTGCCACATACTTGGCTGATACAAAATTTGGCTTGTTTGAAAATAACAGGAAATCGTAAGAAATGATAAATTGTGGTCTAACTTCATCACGCAGCGACGTGCTTTGCTGGTTCGCTGGTCACTGTCGGCGACGGAGGTAACATATCTAACGCGTATGCTCGATTGTGATTGGTGCGTTAGAATCACGTGATACAGGAGGTACCCCGTCTTGCTCGCCACCCCGTCTTGCCCTACCTTCCCCTATTATTCAATTCCTTTTATTATTTTATGTATAAAAGTATCAAAGTAAAAAGCAAAAAGTGATTATTTTACGGATATTTCATATAATAAATATCATGACAAAATTTAAAATATCTCCACAAATTCTTAACGAAAGAAAGTTTCATTGTAGTATAGTGTTTTGAAAACGTCTCGACAAGGGCTACAACAATATGCAATAAAAAATAAAAGGTCCAATTTAAAAAATTTAAAGTAACCCTGAATTGACCTTAACGACGCCATTTAAGGTCAAACTGATAAGGTCAGTAAATAAGTCTTTTTAAATCCCACAACTTTTGTCTAAAACATTTTTTTGTAAAATGCATAGTTTTCGTAAAAATAAGGGCCCGGGTTTCCATACTTTTGGTATAAACTCTGTATAATAATATATTTTTACCTATTATCTTGTAAATCTCGATATAAATAGGGACAACCTCTTAAACATTTAAATGGATAAAAAATTATATTTATTTATTTTATCCAAATAAATAAACTTTATTAATTTTCCTAGATTGTTAAAAAAATCTTTTAAGTAGCATTTATTTAAGAAATGAGGAATATTATTAGTATATATATTCACGAATGACTAAATATTTCCTATTAAGTTCAATAAGATGTAAAACGATGCGATTTACGTGCAATACGAGCAATAAAACTCATTATGTTAACATTTTGATAAAACATAAAAGATTAAATAAAACGCTGATATCGCAGAAGTTAAATCGATTGTGCGAGGTTTTGTGCTTTTTTTATTTTTTGTAACAATAAGAAAACCTTGACCGAATTATTAAAACAACTACGATGAAAAGCAATTAATGTCCATTATTTCAATAGTAAATTAAGCGTCATCTTTCATGCATTGCATTAATTTAACGTGAGTTATTATTCTTTACGCCGACAACGATAATCATTAATTGTCTTACGTCATTTTTATCAAAAACAGTCCATGTGTAATCATCATCGTTATCCTGATAGCATATATCTAACAAAAAGGTGTCAAGCTTTGAGTGATTACGATTTCTATTCTAATTAACCTTCATTTAACCTTGTATGCGTTATCTTATAAAAAAATTATTTATTGCATATGCAATCGATATGTAGATATTCTTCCCAGCTACATATATGTCGCATCTTTCGATGTATATTCTTTATTCTCATGCCATACAAATTTTTAGTATATAATTATTATTGTTTTAATATTATACTGTTTAGTATATCAATTATTACTTTGTAAACAAAATTTAAGCTGTAATATTATAAAAAGGACATATCTTTTTACAACTTAATTTTACAATAATATTTTATGAAAAGATATACATATGTATATACATATATGTGCGGTACATTATTCTTCATCACTTTTTCTTATAATATAATATTGTTTCCGTCTTTATAATTTATGCAATAATATTATTACAATATGTTATTAATATTTATAATTTTTATAATAATATTGTTTTTGTCTTTGTCAACTTTTTAATAATTTTTGTAATTGATGTCGTTTTATTATTTTTTACTTTTTGGTAAATATTATTTATTCTCTCCCTCTCTCTTATGCTACAACTTTCTACTATATTATTATTATATTGTTATAAGCAAAACAATTTCAAACTACAATATCGCAAAAAGACATATGTCTTTTTACAATTTAATTTTACAATAATATTATAAAAAGTTATGTACGTACATATACATAGATTGTCATAGATATATGTGTTGTATTCTTTATCACTTTTTCTTAAGGTTCCTGGGTACTGCTGCAACTGTCCTTATTTAATGATGTCAGAAGCGAGAAATGCCACGCTGAGAATTCTTGCGTGCCATTTCTAAATAAAAAGATATTTTCACAAAATAACACTTCAGATCACTTCAACACACTTCGAAATACTTTGTAGTTTATCCCTTTCCCTTGACAGTTAATAAACAGCCGGTAAAATGAATGTAATACGAGGACTAAGCCGTCCAGCTTATGCGCAGGCGCATAAACCAGCATGGTTAGGATTTGTGTTATATTCCTTTTACGACTGTCAAGGAAAAGGGATAAACCACAAAGTATTTCGAAGTGTGCTAAAGTGATCTAAAGTGTTATTTTGTGGCTTGTGCAAATATCTTTTTATTTAGAAATGGCACGCAAGAATTCTCAGCGTGACATTTTTCACTTCTGACGTCATTAAATAAGGACAGTTGCAGCAGGAGCCTTAATATATATATGTATACAAGGTTTGGCAAAAGTATGGTAAACCCTTAAATTCTACAAAAACTACGAATTTTTGAAAAAAATGTTTTAGACAAAAGTTGTACGGTTTCAAAGGGAACATAAGATGGTGGCAATGATTTGACCTTGGATAGTCGTTCAAAGGTTACGCGAAAGTCACCTTCAATTTCTTAAATGAAATCCCCTGGATTGTAGTATATCGTTTGAAAGGGCATAAAATAAGAAAAATTTTGGCGCAAACCAGAGGTCGATATATGTTGACCCGTTTGGGGGTTATTTAGAGTTAAAAATTGGCTTTTTCGAAATTTGACCCTAAATAACTCCCGAACGGATCAACGTATCGACTATCGACCTCTGGTTTGCGCAACAATTTTTCTTTTTTTATACCCTTTCAAACGATATACTACAATATGGGGGGTTTCACTTAAAATTTTAATATATATACATAGTTTTTAAATGAGAAAAGTTTAAAGTGGTTAGTATTTCGCGCACAACATGGTCAATGATAAAGGTGCTTCCATGGATCGAATGCCTTTGACAGTAATGTGAAATTACTGCAAAAAGTTCAAAAGTTTTATTAAGAAACTATTTTTGTTTGTCCGTAATAAATTATAAAACCAGTTTAAAAGTATTTATTCACTATTATAGCCTCGGTAATTTTGTATTAGAATTATCGTCTTAAAATGTTACAAAGTATTTGTCTGTAAAGTATTTATCGCCAGTTTACCTCGATATATATGTAATATATACATATATATGTATATACATATATATATATACCTGCATGTGTGATATTGCTTTCAGATTTATAATTTTTACAATAATATTATAAAAATATATTGTTAATATTTATAATAATATTGTTCCTATCTTTTTCGATTTTTTAATATTTTCTATATTTAGAAACGTAGTAATTTTTAAAATCGACCCAACTGGCCATGTTTATTAATAGGATGTTATCTAGAATTTAGAATTTATTGCGAAAAATATTACCTCAGCCAGGGTTTGAACTTGGAACCTCCCGCTTTCCGTGCAGGCGTCGTCCCAATTCGACCACTGAGGCATGTGGTAATATTTATCGCAATAACAAACTAATATACACATTATCTGCGCGCCGACTTGGTTTGTCAGACTTTCAACGCAGTTGATAAAATTTTATTTTATTTCACACCCGACCTGAAGAATGGTGTTAACAGGGAGGGAGAGAGGGGATTAATGTTCCAACAGGAGCTGTGTTGAATCTGACAAACCAAGTCGGCACGCAGTTAATGTTGGATGGACTAACAGGGGAGGGAGGGGATAATATTCCAGTAGGAGCTGCGTTGAAAGTCTGACAAACCAAGTCGGCGCGCAGATAATGTGTATATTAGTTTGTTATTGCGATAAATATTACCACATGCCTCAGTGGTCGAATTGGGACGACGCCTGCACGGAAAGCGGGAGGTTCCAAGTTCAAACCCTGGCTGGGGTAATATTTTTCGCAATAAATTCTAAATTCTAGATAACATCCTATTAATAAACATGGCCAGTTGGGTCGATTTTAAATATTACTACGTTTCTGATTATTGGCTGGCGACGAGAAGTTCTTAATTTGTTTTCTATATTTGATGTTGTTTTATTATTTTTTACTTTATACAATATATTTAATCCGCTCTTGAATAACGCATTTTAAAATGTGGACATAAATAATAAATCATATTATTGTTGATAAATCACATTGTGATAAATCATATTTTGCGAAGTAGACCTACAAATTTTTGGACAAGAAAATAACGTAGAAATTACTAGGAGCAATATACTATTTCGTATGGCAATTATTACGACAGAACTATTTCGTTTTGCTAAAATAAGAAGTCAATAATGAGTAATATTAGACATAATATATGTGCATGAGTAAAATCAGCGTAATTACACTTTAGCAAAGATTCGAAACGAACGAAAGTCTGCGAGCGGATCGTCGATTAAGTAAGAATTCGAATTAAGGAATTATTTGCATTTAGTAAGCGTGCGGCTAGCTCATGCGTGTCGCAATACACAGCGAGATTACAACGTACTACAGCATACTATAGCGCCGCTTGTCTGTCGACCTATCTGACCGGTTCTTGCATCTGACCAACGGCAACAAATGGAAGGAACAAAATGGAATGCCTCTCTCCGCTGATTCTTCTGGCTGACTGGACGTGACCGTAGCTCGCGATACTTGAATTCCCGATTCGCGGACTCGTGGCAAACCGGATGACTCAAAATATCAGCGGCTCGCATAACGCGGTCGTGAGACATCGTTTCGAAATCGACGTCTTGCAAAACCTACGAGCGAGAAGCTGAGAACGAACGAGACTTCTTTTCGCGGCATCTCGGCAATGTTTCGACTCTGAGTTTTCTTCTCTAACAATAAGAAAATTTTCACGAATAGTGCGATAGATCCCGTAGAATTTCACGGTAAATGAAATCACGTTCACATTATATTGATGTTCGATTTCACGGCGACGATATAAAATGAGATAATATACTCCAGCGAGGAATAACTTTCCACTTACCCAAAAGTGGCTCATTACGTTAACATCCATCGTCCTGATAATAAGTTTGTCCGGAGTGTCTAGAAATTTCATTCCCGTAACGATGCCCGCGTTATTGATGAGAATCGTCACCTATAAGTAACATAATATATCATTTAAGTAAAATCAGTAAAATAAAAGCAAAAAAGATTGTCCTCAAACGATAAAGTGCTGTTTTAAGCTTGTACAAACTTTTCTCGTGAAGAAACGCTTGCGAAGAAGCGAGGGCTCTTGCACTCGAATGAAAACGAGAATGACAAAAAGAGATGTATAATATAATGTTATTCTTGTGTGGACATAAAGTGTGTCAGAGAACGGACACGTGTAAAAGGACGAAAAATCATATTTCCTCGCAGTTCTTAAAACAGGTCAGGCCCGCATATCGAGCCCAACGTATCGCAACAACGTTATGGCGTAACATAGACACTTTCATAATATCGTCCGCAGAAAAATTCTCGTCGCGCGACGAATAGCTCGGCGAGTCGCGGATTATTTGTTTCCTAAGAAGACGTTTATTTTACACCGCATACATTTGCAAGCCGTTCAGGTTGCCAAAGTTGACACGTGAATCGCGTCAAAAATCGAAACTAATAACAGAGAAAATGATCTTTGATGCGACATTACAATAAACGAATCTCTTACAATTAGACAAGAGAAGAGCCTTCAACCGCGGTTTTTCTTTCGTTATTGTGATTTCGAGCTGACGCAATTTTGATTAATTTAATTTCAGTGATTTTGCTAATTTAATTTAATTTAATTGATTTTGCTAATTTAATTTAGTTTAATTAATTGGTCGATTTTCTTTGCAAATAAACGGAAGGATATCATTATCACACATTGGCACGTTCGTATCTCGGCGATACTGTATTAGTTTCCATATTTATAAAACAATTTCAAATAAATTACGCAATTACCTTGCCGATCTCTTCCCTGATAATTTTGGCTTTTTTATATATGTCTGCCCGATCGCACAAGTCGCAAACGTAGCCGTAACACGTACCTCCGGCCGCCCGGACAAGTTTAACAGTTTCCTCGATGCCTGGAACAAAATAAAAACTGCTCGAAAACGTTGTGTCTTGTATTTTACTGCACATTTCAACAGCAATAATTGCGTGCAAGTATTACATCCCCTACTCGTAAAATAAAGCATTACATGAAATATAAGTGAAACACTGATACTACAAGTTATTAATAAAAAAGAAAATTCCAAGAGGAAGGAAAATTAATTTTGACATTGCAAAATTGTTGTTGCCTTTTCGTTAATTTTAATCTGCTTCGTTATGACTTACTTGGGTTTAATTTTTTAAAAGTACAGTAGTTATTTTTCGAGGTAATATATATGTACTTGGCGCAATTTACAGATTTCACACATTTTTTTGAAAAATACATGTGTTACTTGGATTGAATATTTTTTCGAAGTATGTACAAGGATATTACGTACCATTTGGATTTTGTTACCTATTTAAAAATTAAAGATATCATTACTCAGGTTTTTTCGAGGTACAAAGATATTACGTACCACTTATTACTTATAGGTACATTATACAGGGTGTCCTATTTTATTTTCCCTAGGCAAATATCTCGAAAGATATGGAAGATACAGAAAAATGTTTCAGACAAAAGTTGTTTGGTTCGAAGGGGGACATAAGATGGTGGCAATGATTTGACCTTGGATGGTCGTTTGAAGCTCACGTGAACGTCACCTTTAATTTTTTACATGAAACCCCCTATATTGTAGTATATTGTTTGAAAGGGCATAAAATAAAAAAAATTTTGGCGCTAACAAGAGGTCGTTGACCAATTCGGGAGTTATTTAGGGTCAAAAATTGACTGTTTCCAACTTTGACCTTGAATAACTCTCAAACGGATTAACGTATCAACCTCTGGTTTGCGCCAAAATTTTTCTTATTTTATGCCCTTTCAAACGGTATACTACAATATAGGGGGTTCCATTTAAAATTTTTGAGTTGGTCCCCCTGGAACGCTAAAAAATTTTAAGTGAAACTCCCATATTGCAGTATACAGTTTAGAAGGGCATAAAATAAGAAAATTTTTGGCGCAAACCAGAGGTCGTTGATCCGTTCGGGAGTTATTTAAGGTCAAAGTTGGAAAAAGTCCATTTTTGATCCTAAATAACTCCTGAACCGGTTAATGTATCGACCTCTGGTTAACGCCAAAATTTTTCTTATTTTATGCCATTTCAAACAATATACTACAATATAGGGACTTTTGTGTAAGAAATTAAAGGTGACGTTCACATGAGCTTCAAATGACCATCAAAAGTCAAATAATTACCACCATCTTATGTCCTCTTTCGAACCAAACAACTTTTGTCTGAAACATTTTTCCGTATCTTCCATATCTTTCAAGATATTTGCCTAGAAAAAGTAAAATAGAACACCCTGTATACGATGATTACTATATCTAAAATAAAAAGAAAAATACTTTATATATGACCGCGAATAAAACTCAGAATTATAATTCATAAAATTTTATCGTAAATCTAATAACTGTATTACTATTTTTGAGTTTGCGAAAATAATAATAGCTTTAATTAATTAATTAATTAGAGATGAAAGGTACCAAAAAAAACTAGAAACTTTGAGTAAAAAACTCAGTAAAATACAGTTTTTTTTTACTCTTGCCCTGAAAGTTTTTTACTCGAATATGTATTTTCTTCGGACATTTGACGCCATATTATTGTTCTAAAATTTAGTTTTTACATTTATTTCATCCAAAACTTAAAAGATTTCTGCGTAAAGAATGCAAAGATAGCTGTAAAGTATAATATAAATAATCAAAATGTAGTATAATGATTAAGTGGCGGTGGCTATGGATGTACTCAACAGTTGTGATCTACTTAGAATTTAGATCATTGGCTGCGTTCAACAGACACAACTGTTGAGTTCGTCTTATCAACATTCTACGTTGATTTGTTGGTTCTAAAAGTAAGAGCTAATCACGTTCGATTACAACTGAGCGGCTTGTTCTGCTGAACGTAGCAATTGTCGGTACTTCGGTAGGGAGTAGGAATAGGAACTGAATTTGAACTAATTTGAAGCTTATGTTGTTTGAATAAACATATATCTTTTGTGTTTATTTTTATTCAATCACTAAGAATTCATGAATTAATATAAATAATACAATAAGACATAAAAAGTCCTTCCATTTATTAACTAATTTTGAACTGTCAACTGACAATGACAAACTGACAATAATATTGATTTATCAATACTCATTGTCAGTTTGTCATTGTCAGTTGACAGTTCAAAATAAGTTAATAAATGAAAGGATTTTTATTAGAAAAGTTTATTCCTTTCGACAACAATTGGCTAAATATAACAATAACGACTTTCGACGTTTTGACCTCACTAACTTTGGTCCTTTTCAAGTATTCTGTTAATAAAAAGCTATTCTTACTCCCATCTTTACACATATCTGGTGTTTATAAAAATTTTCACAAAAATAGTCATAAGATGTAGAAAGTCGGTGGTAACCGGGAGATCGTTCATGTTGATGAGTGCGACACTGCGACGACCACAATGCTTCACTCTCAATATTAAAATGCGGAGAAATTATTTGGCAATAAAGACATCGTGGAGCAACCGTCCGCCGTAACGTGTTCACACAACGAGATTTAAAGTTTAAAGATAATGTTCAAATTCAGTTCCTATTTTTACTCCCTACCGAAGTACCGACAATGATCTAACAAGGGAACTACCCCAACTGTCCGGCTCCGATTTGATTCTCCTTTAAATATGTTGTTAAACACAAAAATCAAAAAGACACCTATTTTTTTATAGGCGCTATAATTCATGTTTAGGGGGTGAAACACCCCTTCGAAAAAATCGGTTTTTCTCTTTCGGGCCGAATATCTCCGAAACTATAAGAGATAGAAAAATTTTCCAAAATGGAAATTAAATGGCTTCAAAAGTGCTTTAAAATAATGACAAAACTAGAGAACAAGACAAGACAAGAGACAAGACTAGAGAAGAAAACTAGCCCTTCTGGTGAAACTAGCGTGGAAGGGCGACGGGATCGCGCCAGTGATGCGCCTCGTTCTCCTTTGGCCTCCTGTGAATCGTCGAGAAAAACGTCCACCGCCTATCTATTTAAATCAAAGACCTCAGGACTTTCAGACTCTTTCTACATCGTTGAAGAAAGATATTGGTGACAATTTTCATTTGAAATTTCTCGGGAATCAAGTTAAGTTACAGTTTAATAAGCTCGAGGATTTCACTGAATTTAAAAAATTTGCCATTACAAAAAATCTATCTTTTCACACGTATTCATTGCCTGAGGAGAAGAGTATCACGGTTACACTTAAAGGATTGCCTAACATTCCAAATTTATCTATTAAAGAAGAATTGAAGGACGCTGGCATTATTATTAATTCATGCACTTATATTAATGCAGAAGGAAGCTTATATGCTATATTCAAAATCAATCTCAGTGCCAAATATACGCTTTCACATTTAAGAAGAATTAGATTTTTATTCAATTCACGGATCTACTGGGATAAATTCATCAACTCCAAGAAGATTTTGCAATGTTTTCGATGTCAAGCTTTTGGACACACGTCAACTAACTGTTTCAAGTCTCCTCGCTGTGTCAAGTGTGCTGCAGATCATTTAACCACGGAATGTAAAAAGTCTCCTGACACTCCGGCCAAATGTTGTAATTGCCGAGGAGATCACCCGGCTAGTTTCACTCAATGTTCGGCTTATTTAAAATTCTTGGAGAAAAAATCTGTCAAACCTGCTTCGCACGCTTTATCAAATTTTTTGCATGATCCGGAGGGCTTGCACGCAAAAGTAGCCTCTAATCCTAACCTTAGTTTTGTCTCCAATAGTCAGCCAAATTTGAATTCGGTTCCAGTTACTTTTCGTCCTTACAGTAAACAAACAACATCTCTTCATATGAGATCGCCTGTTAGATCTTATGCGGAAGCGGTTACAAATGTAAACAGAAATGCCTTCACAAATAATAGATCGGAAGATATTGACAACGTTAATAACTTGTTTTCGGAAATTAGTAAGCTGAGGCAGTTGGTTGATACTCCGAACATGCTCAGTGTTATCAAACAACTTAATATTAAACTTGCCTCTTGTAACGATGGTCTCAGTAAACTGCAAGCTTTCATTGAGGCAGCTGATTTATTTTATTAGCCTTAAACTCGCAAATGTTAACGAATCTTAAATTGTGCTTGTGGCATGCCACAAGTCTTAAGAATAAAGTGCTGGAGCTGGGTCAATTTTTGGCTGACAATAAAATTGATATTGCTTTAGTCAGTGAAACATGGCTGCACCCTAATTTTAATTTTTCTTTCGCTGGCTATGATATTGTTTGCCAGGATTCCGACAAGGTTATTGCCGGGGGACTGGCGATTATCATTAGCAGGTCAATCAAATATGTCGCCTTACCTCCCTGCATATTGCAGGGCTGTGAGTTACTCCTGGTCGAGGTCCGTGCGGGTCTGAGATTTACAGTGGGTGTTGCGTATGCCTTTCCTAAATCTGATTTTTCATTTGATTCTTTAAATACCTTTTTTGATGCTCATTCAAGAGTGATTATTGGCGGAGATTTCAATGCTAAGCATAGACTTTGGAATAATTTTTCAAATAACACAAGAGGGGTGTATTTATACAATTATTTAAATAAATCTAATATTTCTATTATTCATAGTTCTACCTTTTCTCACAAAATTCCGCGTAGAAACCCTTCTAATATTGATATATTTCTGGCTAAGAATATTTCTTTTGATAATAATTGCTATACGATGGAGGACTTATCCTCTAATCATTTTCCTATAATTTTAGATCTGGAAAATACTTCTGCAATTAAAAAAGACAAAATATATTATAAAACTGATTGGGAAAGCTTTAGAGAGGCAACCAATAAATGAAAAATTAACTTTGATCTCAGGAGTGACGATGATATAGACTCATGTATTGAGGAACTTCAGAAGTTTTTACACAGATCCCTTAAATCAGCCTCAACTATTAATAAGTTGGGATATCATTCTCATTCCTTAGATCCATTATATTCCGAGCGACATGATTTCTTGGTTAAACTCCGCAATCATTTCCGCAGGAAATATCAAAGAACGGGCTTTTCACACTATAAAATCTTTCGCAACATTTTGAATTTACATATCAAAAATCTTCTACAGGAGGCCAGGGATGTTTATTGGTTCAACAAATTTAAAGATGTTAACATCAAGGATAAATCTCTTTGGAATACATTAAAATCCCGTAAGCGAATAAGCGTTCCTGCACCTCCGTTTATTTTAAAGGATTAAAGTATTATTTACGACCCGGCTGATAAGTCAGCGGCGTCATAAGAGCTTTTATTCAAATTTTTCGTCATCTTTAAGTCTTGCCTCCCCGCATGATACGAAGGTGGAAGATTTTATTGTGTCTCTGGATGAGTCAAATCCTCCTGTGGATTTGGGCTTTTTAACTCCGAATTTGGTTGCCTTTGTAATTAATAAATTGCCGAATAATAAAGCTCCTGGCCAGGATAAGATCATTAATATCATGCTTAAAAAATCTTCCTTTAAGATTATTCTGCAACTTTATTATATTTTTAAAGCTTCCTTCAGATTATTTTATTTTCCCAAAGTCTGGAAAACAGCATTAATATTGGCTTTTCCTACACCAGGCAAATCTCAATCTTCGCCTTCAAACTATAGACCAATTAGCCTGCTGAGCTCTTTCAGCAAGGTTTTTGAAAAAATTATTTTGCTTCAGATCAATTCTTTTTTGAATAGTAACAATATTATTATTAATGAACAATTTGGATTTAGGAGAGGCCACTCTACTGTTTTGCAATTGCTTAGAGTCTCGGAATACTTCTCCATGGAGTTAAATAAAAATCGGAGTTTGGCCATGGTTTTATTAGACTTGCAAAAAGCTTTTGACTCGGTATGGCATGCCGGTTTACTTTATAAATTAAATTCAATTGGTTTGCCCACTTTTATTGTCAAATTGCTTAGAAGTTACCTTGCAGGACGATCGTTCATGGTCTCCTTTCAGGGAGAACTTTCACCTCTTTTTGATATCTTAACGGGTGTCCCCCAGGGGTCTATCTTGGGCCCGATCTTGTTCAATATCCACATCAATGATTTACCTAAACATCCTAATACAAGTCTTGCAGTTTATGCCGATGATACAGCTGTGTACACGTCTTCGTGGAGCGCAGCTTTACTCACGTCAAAACTGCAATGTTACATTGATGACATTGTTCGCTTTTTTTTAGAATGGAAAATGTTTATCAACCCGCAAAAAACAGAAGCCATTGTATTTACCCGCAAATTAAATTTTAGGCCTCCATTGATTCGGGTTTTGAATCATCAGATTCCATGGTCTAAATGTGTTAGATACCTGGGTGTACCAATTGATTCTGGTCTCAGATGGGGCCAGGCTATTCGTGATCGCGCCTGCAAGGCCCTCGGCAAACTGAAAGTTTTATACCCACTAATAAATAGCAATAGTGGGCTTCATATTAATCTTAAACTTCTTTTATATAAAATGTGTGTCAGATCTGCAATGCTTTACGCTGCCCCTATATGGGCGGCAGCTTCACGATCTCATCTAAAACGTTTACAGATCACACAAAACAAATTTTTGCGTCTAATCCTCGGCATGCCATATGATACTCCTATACCTGAACTACATTCCAATGCAAAAATCGAATACATTGATAAAGTAATTGCTAGACAGCTTACTAATGCTTATAAGCATGATCATTCAAATCCTCTAATTAGCTGTATTGGTGATTATAACATTAATGATATTTCTATGAAAATTAAATGCCGCTTGCCTAAGCATTTTACTCCCAGTATTCCCAAATAGATTGATGGGTGGATGCTGTATTGTTTTTCGCATTGAGTACTTTTTATGGTGGATATGGACCTAGTATTAACATAATATAGTATTTGATTTTATCATTTTTTATATTTATGTAATTTATTTATTATTTTGTTTTATCTTCTGACCATGACAATTGCTCATTGTAATTTTTGACGCTTTACACGTCTTTTAATTTTTGACTACATTCATATATACTCTGTTCACTTATTTATTTATTTATTATTTTTTATTTATTTTCCATAATCGACTTTTCCTTTCCTTTTTTCCTTATGCTTTGTGCTGATATATGCTCAATGAGTTTCTTTGCAACTTTTCCCATACGCTTCATTCTGGAACTAAGCGTCCTTTCGATTTCAGAAACTTTTATATTTTTTCGGTATTACTTGATCATGTTATATGCAGGTTTGGCTGGTCCTGAAAACTGCGTTCTCTAATCTCATCGGAAACAAAACAAAAAAAAAAGCGAAAGATACCAGATTCCGTCCCGAGCTCCCGAGCCGTCCAGACTGAATATTAAAAGAGCTAAAGAGCCGAAGTCGAGAGATTCTCAGTTTTCACCGAGTGTGTCTCGGTGAACACATCCCGTCTAAAGCCTTGTGTCCACGATGCTAGAACTGTGTCCGAGTTTCGGTTTAAGCCAATGAAACTGCTACTTTTCTGTAAGAGCTGCAAGTTGATTGGCTTAAACCGAAACTCGGACGCAGTTCTAGCATCGTGGGCACAAGGCTTAAGATTGGGAAAAGCCAAGGTGGAATGCTACTCCGTTTTTCCCGAGAGCTTCTCGGCCTCTTCTCCGATCTTCCCACGATCCTCAGATATATACTCATTGCGTAGAGGTATATCTGTCATTTCCAGACAATCATAATTCCGCGTACAGCCCGTGTTTCGAGTCCACGTGCGCCTGGAATTCGGCTTCGCCCGCGCCCGAGCGAGCCGATCGCGTCGACCAATTACGCGTCGCGAAAACGTTGCGCCCGACAGCTGTGGCACACGACTATTGATAAGGCTATAAATAGATTTGACCCAAACCTAATTCAGCGAATAATCCGTATATGCGATATTTAGGAATCCGCAAATATTCCTTATGTTAAGGCCGCCGCATAATACCGTGTAAACTCGTTGCAATATATATGTATATATGTATATAAACCCGCGAACAATCTTTGTGTTAAAGCCGCTGATTACCGTAATTGTATATGCTTATCTAGTCACTTTATAACAAATCTACAGTTTAATGCAAACGGTAAATACTGCGATTGAAAACTCCGCGAGTATTCTATCCATATATTGATCTTGCAATTTTCACGTAAAACTGCGGAAGCGCTATGATAAATGTAATTGCGAACTACCGTCATTGTATATTTTAATCTCGTCACTTTATAATAAATCTACAATTTAATATTTTATAAATCCACGACTTAGTGCTTTTCCTCCGCGCCTACTCCGACCCTGAACCGCCGCGAGCTTATCCGCGTTCGGAAATAGGTTTGTTTTAAACTTCTTTTATAACTATTTTTGTTACACCGGTGGGAGTAAACTTTTTGCTAGAACTGTCCGCGCTGTGCACCAACACACGGAACAGATTACGTATACAGACCATACATACTGTTAAGCCTTGTGTCCACGATGCTAGAACTGTGTCCGAGTTTCGGTTTAAGCCAATAAAACTGCTACTTTTCTGTAAGAGCTGCAAGTTGATTAGCTTAAACCGAAACTCGGACGCAGTTCTAGCATCGTGGACACAAGGCTTAACATAGACTTATATAGATAGACCGGCCCCTGCCGTAAGAGCACGCGTCGGAAGACCTACGGTGCAGACATAGCCTCACTGAAACACCTCTCTCTTTCTACTGATCGCTTGGTGGGGATAGAGAATAGCCCGGCTATTCCCTACTAATCCCCACTAGTCTAGACTTCTATCCCCACTAAGCGATCAGTAGAAAGAGAGAGGTGTTCCAGTGAGGCTATGTCTGCACCGTAAGTCTTCCGACGCGTGCTCTTACGGCAGGGGCCGGTCTATCTATATAAGTCTATGGTAGGGGAGACCGGGGCTAACTCGACACGATTTTTTCAAAGGCAATTTTCAACAACTAATTAAAATTTTCAAGCAAATTCAATGGTACACATTTAAAGAGTGTTCCTTTAGGTACAAAATTGTATAAGGAAGTTTTGCTGTACGTCGCTTTGTTTTTCCCCCAGGAGAGGAAAAGTGACGCGAAGACAAATTTTCAAATTGAAAAATGCCGGGGCAAACTCGACACTTTGTCTAATCGATACGATTTGATTTAAAACTTATTTTTTTATTGTCTGAAAATAAAATACGTTATTTATCGTGTATTTAGAAAGTACAAAAATTCGGAATAAAGCAAAACAATCATTGGAAATAATAAGAAAAAAAATTGTTAAACTTTCAATTATCTTCTTCTGAACTCATGTCTGAAAAACAATTAAAGCGGAGTCTACAATGAGAATTTAAGGCGTAAAATTTAAGTTTTAAGCCTTAAGCCGTAAAAAATTGACAAATCACAGTCGAATATGAGAAGAATACCCGATTGTGATTTGTCAATTTCTTACGGTTTAAGGCTTAAAGCTTAATTTTTACGCCTTAAATTCTCATTGTAGACTCCGCTTAATGCAGGTATACTCGCGATCGGCCATGCGTGCAAATTTGTCATGAGCCATAATAAACGACAATTTGTCTTGACACCCCAAATATTTCTTCAGCATGTTTGATCTTTATTTTTTCCTTTTTACGGCAAGAACAGCTTCTTTCATTATTTCCTTATCTATTACTGGTCTTTTTCTATTGTATGTACAAACTATTTTGCTGCAAGCCAAAAGCAAATGACTTATTTACAACGCTTTATCGAAATAGATTAGTGCGACTTTGCCCCGGTGGCGTGGTGTCGACTTTGCCCCAAACGTCGTTTTTCACTTTTGTCACTCTAAAAACATATAAATTTTGAAAATATGCAAAAACTATTATCGGATTCGTATAGAGCATCAAATTTCCCATCAAAATCACTTAATGGTAGATTCGTAAGAGTAAAGCTCGATCAAAAAGTAGAAATTTTCGAGAGGTCAGAAAAATTACTTTTTACCATCAAAAACGCTTATGTCGCACTAGAAGTTACACCATAACTCAGAATGTCACCAAATTCCGTTGACAACGCTGGCATATAAAGACGCATTTACCATAGGAAAGGCAAGTTTCTACGATAGATTTAAATAGGCAAAAAGCCTAGTGTCAAGTTTGCCCCGGTGTCGAGTTAGCCCCGGTCTCCCCTATCTAATAATACCAAAATTTTCATGCTTCTCAAGGCGATATCTTCAAAACTAGATGGTAAATCACTCTCTATTTTTTTCAGAATGTTCGTATAATCCCTCTAGCATTCTCTCGTTTTTTATTAAATTCCTAAATGTAGTTTTGTCGGTAGAATTAAAAACGTGTCGTTGATTCATGTTTTGTACATGGATTACATGTAAATCATGCCAATTTCAAATGTAAATATCGCGGCTTAGGGATGGTAAATCTCATTTAACTTGCACAGATGTTTAGATAACATATCTAATAATGTGTACGCCAAGTTTTAATAAATTCTTAAAAAAACGATTTTGTGATGGTACCACCTTAATCGTTGTTGTTCTGAAAACTTTGATCTCGAAAATGAGCCACGTGGGCGACCTGAGACGAAGATTGATAATGATGAATTGAAGGTGATAGTAGAAGCGGATCTATCTCAAACTTCGCATGAATTAGCAACAAAGTTTGATGTTATAGTATTAAAACAATATTAATTTATTTGACATACGATTAAAAAAAATATGCCAAGATTTTTATTAATATATATGTATATGTGTGTGCAAAAAAAATAAATAATACTAAAAAAAAGGCAATAGAGCCAACGCGCGGTAGTTGGTGCGCAATTATAAATTTTATTCAGTTAGTTTACATGTAAGACGACGAATGTTTCGACTCTTTTTTGAGTCCTCTTCAGCGTACAACAATAAGCATTTAAAACAAAAAATAAAATCTAATATATGAATTGTGTGTGTAAAAATCTGTGAATAGAAAGTTCGATCTTTTACAGATATTTGGTTTCTCGGCCGAAAAGTAACTGCTCTCTTTATGTGGTAGGTTAAAAACATTAATGCAATCTTCTGCTACGATACTTTCACTGCAATCGATTTCTCTTAACAGCAATTAAAATATAAACATTTGTTAATAATTTGATTATACAATTATATATAAAGTTGATAAAATGTGTTAAAAGTTTCGTGAAAGTTTTTAATATAACAGGAAAGAGAAAGAAAGGAAAAGATATATAAAGAGTAAAGACACATTTTTATAACTTGTATGTTTTCTCTCTCTCTCTCTCTTTCTCTTTCTCTCTCTAAAAATATAAATAAAATATACATCTAAAATAATAAGCTTTTAAATAATTTTTTAAAAAGTAATTCTTAAAACATTTAATTTATTTTATAAGTCAAAAATCTGAAATATCTATAAAAAAAAGCAAAAGATAAATGTAAAAAAGCAAGTAAAATGCAAAAATAGTTTATTCGTACATTAGGAAATAAATTTATAATACAGTTATTTGGAGAAATACGAAAAGAGAAAGAAAGATAAATTATTTGTATATTTTATGTGTGCACTTATACATTTTTATTGTATTTTATGTATTATATCCAAAATCCAAAGTTTGGAATGACATACATTATGCATTGCATTGCATGACACTGTACCTACATATATGCGCTTACAAAGCACGATACTCATTTGGCATTTGATTTTTGTAACGGTTAACCAGTTTGCGAATCTATAGCTAAGCGAATAGACCCGTAGACCTTGAACGTCGTGCTACTTCAATCGTCAAGATAAGATTCTTCATTTTATTTCTTATTAAAAATAATTTTCCGAAGATTTGATTAATTTTTCTTAATGTGCAATTTAATTGAAAATGTTACAGTATCGACATAAACCAGATTCTCGTAGCAGAAGAGAAATGTGTATCTTTATAATAAGATTGATTATTATTCTACGCACAGCCGTTTATAATCAGGACGGATTAAAATTCAACGCGTCGCTTCTTATACGTCCATGAATTCGAGTGAATTCTGCATAGATTGACCTTCTATTTCCATTGAACGAAAGAAGCAAAATAAATTATCGTACATCAATCTGGGCTAATTGATACTTGGACATAGTATTTTTGTTTCTAGTATTAATTTGCGTAGCAAATTTACGAAATAGGAAATACATCAATTGAATCGTGACATTGTCCATACAAATGTCGCATCAACTATCGCCATTATTAAGTCTGCGCGTCATCGCGGAATGGAAGTGCAAATAGTTCATAGTTAATTTTAAGAATCTTGTCATCGAATGATAGTCATTGACAAATTAAGAATACTTCTTTTTAATAGTTCTTATTAATACTTCTTTTTATTATTCAATAATAGTCATTGAATAATAAAACAGAATGCGATTAATTAATCAGATAAGAAAATAATAATAAAGTTTTCTTAATCATAATAATACAGCCATTCGGGGATCTCATAGTTCAATCATATCACAAATAAAATGTACATACAAGAAAGGATTACGATTGATATTTTCGCTGGAGAGTTTATTTAAAAAATCAGAAGATTATTTGCACAATTTAGAACATTTTTAAAATTTTTTAAAAATTGATTTATATTGTATTTTTCTACGGAGATAATGTATTCCTGTGCATATTCGGTGAACTTTAAACATGATTAGTAATTACTACTTGGTAATGTTAATTGTTTTTGATCAGAGAAATCTATGAATATTAATATGATTAGTCACTACTTGTTAATGTCAATTGTTTTCGATCAAAAAAATTTATGAATATTAATATGTTGGTTTAATAGGTATCTCCATTTCTGCAGTACGGATATTTTTTTGTTAGTTTTGCAGGTGTCAGCTCTGGTTTCCGCTGATGCGTAGATCATTATTGATTGGATCGTTTTATATATGTATTGTATATACCCAGATCTTGGCCTCTCGTTTCATATGATTGTTTTGCCATATAGGATCTTTCAGGCACCTAGATATTCTTACTGCTTTGTTGGTTTGTTTTTAAACCTACGTTTTCCTATCCTAATTGGCGGATATTTTTATTCCTAAGTATTTTATAAAAGACATTTTACTTCTTCCACTATTTTATAGTGGACAGCCAATTAACTTATATCTGATAGGCTTTTTTACTACAACAAATGCATGTTTTCATCTTTTGGTAAGAAATATAGGTAAAAATGCATAATAACGGACCCAGCCCTAATGACCTTGATCTTGACATTTGTTGTCAGGTCACTCTCCTGAGTAACCTTCAGAAGGTTTTAGTCGTCCTCGTTCTTTATTAAAAAGTTATTAACAAAAAAAGTTTGAAAAATATTGTAGTCATTTTGAGTGTGAAAATAGTACATGTACGAACGAAGGAAGGTCATTTAAAGCAGTGTTGTAGTTATTTAAAGCAATCGTTGATATATTGAACAGTCTTTTTGTTAAAGCAGAGAATAGTTGGCATAGAAAAGTATATATACAATTTTATGTGTTAGGAAGCATAAAGTATTTTCTGCTTTAACCATAATTATATGATTATAATTGTACAATTAAAAATAGTGACTGTAGCCCACCCACACAACAATAAGAAATTAATAATAAATTTTTATATATTATATATATAATCGCATAAAAAGCATAAATGACATATGTATGTGGAAATAGTACATGTATAAACGAAAAAAAGTCATTTAAAGCAGTGAATCGTTGATATATTGAACAGTGTCTTTGTGTTAAAGCAGAAAATAGTTGGTATAGAAAAGTATATATACAATATTTTATGTGTTAGAGAAAGCATAAATATAAAGTATTCTCTGCTTTAATCATAATTGCATGATTATAATTAACCAACATTCAAAAGGTTTTAGCCGTCGCTCGTTTTTTGTTAAAAAGTTATTAACAAAAAAATTGAAAAATATAGCAGTTATTTTGAGTATTAAAAGGCATAAACGACTAATATATAGGTACATACGTGAAAATAGTACATGTATAAACGAAGGAAAGTCATTTAAAGCAGTGAATCGTTGATATATTGAACAGTCTTTTTAAAGTAGAGAATAGTTGGTATAGAAAAGTATGTATATGTACAATTTTATGTGTTAGAAAGTATAAATATAAAGTATATTTTCTGCTTTAACCATAATTGTACGATTATAATTGTAAACTATCTTTAATTGTCCAATTGTAATCAGACAATTATGGTTAAAGCAGAGAATATTTTATATTTATGCTTTCTAACACAAAATTGTATATATACTTTTGTATACCAACTATTCTCTGCTTTAACAAAAAGACTATATTCAATATATTAACAATTCACTGCTTTTTATAACTTTCCTTTGCTCATACATGTACTATTTCCACTTACATATTAGTCGTTTATGCCTTTCAATACTTAAAATAACTGCTATATTTTTCAAACTTTATTTGTTGATAACTTTTTAATAAAGAACAAGCAACGGCTAAAATCTTCTGAAGGTTACTCAGGAGAGTGACCTGACAACATATGTCAAGATCAAGGTCATTGGGGCTGGGTCCGTTATTACGCATTTTTACCGAAATATGTTAAAAATAAAGAACTAAAAGTATGTTATATAATAATTAAATATATAAGCAATTTTATTCATTTGGAATAAAATTGATATTGATTAATTTAATAGTACAGCAGTATATAAATCAAATTATTTAATTTTTTATTGTATAGATATTTCACATTAAATATATAAGTTATTACGCATTCTATAATACATCTCTTGTCTATAACAATAGTACTCACAAACAGAATCAAGTAAGTAATAATATAAATACTGAATTCTTGATTTATGCTATACCTATATAATTGTTATAATTAATAGCAATTAACATCTGCAATTAATACCTACCGATTAAAAATAAGACAGTAAAATTCAATAATTATTATACACAATAATTATTAACAAATAGTTATTTATTTCGACCCGACTGGCCACCTTTTTTTAATGTAACCTTTGTCACGATGTTTCGACCATGGGTTGTGGTTTTTATCGAGTGCTAATCTAACAATAAGTCATAACATTAAAACTGTGGCTGTTATACGAAAACATCTTCACATTTATTTCTTGGCACAACCTCATAAATGGGAAGATGTTTCCGTATAATAGTCACAGTTTTAACGTTATGACTTAGATTAGCACTCGAAAATTTAAGGACCGCAACCAATGGTCGGAACGTCGTAACAAGTTACATTAAATAAAGATGGCCAGTCAGGTCAAAATAAATAACTAGTTGTTAATTATTCTGGCAAAACAAAATATTAATTTCAAAAATTATTCTTTTAATTAAGAAAATTTTTTCCTTATTATTTTTCTTGTCTATACAAACAGAGATTATATAAGAGAAAGAAAACATATATGGATATATTTTTTATATAATTATACATAGGCAACCAATTTTTTCTCGTGTATATTTTGATAGTCCAAATATAAGAGGGTTAATAAAAGTATGAGTAATTTTATTTATGTTACGGGACGTTTAATATAAATCCGTCATTTTATTTATTTTTCTCTTTAATATATTTTTTTTACTATTGCGCATTTCATATCTCCTGTCTGAAATAGTACTTGCATGAATAAATAGATTTCAAAATCTTTTAAACTTTTGTAAATAAAACTGAGATGCATAATTGTAAGTTAAAAACCTAAATCTCATACTATTTTATAATAATTACAATTTACATAATATCTACATAACAAAAGTCAAACAGTTCATAAGCTAAAAAATTTAATGATTAAAATTAGTATTAGATAAGTTGTAAAAATTAATAGAATAATCGTCACTCCCATATACATAAATATACATATAATTAAAGTCAGGTCCAAGGTTATCTTAAAATTTATGAATGGAAATCTCTATTTCCATTGTGTCCTTTGTATAAGCCAGTCTATATAAGTTACGTAGATTTGCACACATAGTATCAAGAAATGGTCCTATCTTATCTTGTTGTGGTCTCATTGGTTTCAGAAAAAATAATGTTAAATAAAATTTTTTCTATCTGAAAAGACGTATTTCGTCGTAACGTAAATTTGAGCAGGACCAAGATTACGTCAAAGTCAGCTTCAATTTTTTAATCGCAATTCTTCAATTCTCAATAGGAATTGCACAAAATTACTTGCAAAAGTCTTTTTCACCTTGATATCCTACTGCTAATAGTGCTATCCATTATTACTTTGCCGGTCCTTTGGGGTGTTTTATTAATATAAGTCCCATTGCCTCTCACGATGGGCTGCTTTTTTACATGAGTTTCCTTTACATCTCATGATTTATAGTTTATTTATCACATAAAATGTTTGGACGTAGGTTTCCCTCTTTTTGGATACCTACATAATTCCATTTTTCGAGAAAAATATCGAATCGGGAGCTTAGCTCTTGAGTTAAGCCTTGTGTCCACGATGCTAGAACTGCGTCCGAGTTTTGGTTTAAGCCAATCAACTTGCAGCTCTTACAGAAAAGTAGCAGTTTCATTGGCTTAAACCGAAACTCGGACACAGTTCTAGCATCGTGGACACAAGGCTTTAAACCTGAGACCTTCCGCTTTCCGGACGATTGCTCTTCCAAACTAGGCTACCTAGACCCCTCTATTCGATCTCAATACCTTCGCTATATTAATATTAAAATTTTATTTGACATTAATTTTTTTGAAACAAATAAGAAATCATAACAAGATAGAGGTATTTCTTGATACGTGTTCAAATCTTCGTAATTTTAGAATGCTTTTTACAAAAGATACACACAGTTAGTGTTCTTAAAAGGTCTCGAGGTCAACTATAAACTTGTGCAATAGAAAATAGAGGTTTTTCATAAATTTTAATATGACCTTGACTTTCAGAATACAACCTCAAGGTTAACCATTAACCAAGATCCTTTTATTTAACCCCCTAAGAGACAAACAACTTTTGTCTAGAAAAATTCCTTTTAAAACTTACAGATTTTGAGATATTTGAGTGCATAAATTAAAATGAGCCACTCTGTATAATCACAGCTCTAATTGTATAAATTCAGTTTCTTATAGTACCATTAATTTCATTATAACTCTGAGCTTATAATTCTGAATTTATTGTAATCTTGATATTTTTGTTAGATGTAGCCGACTATTCTATTAAAGAAAAATATAGAGGAAAGTCCCCGATTGTGAGATACCACATCTATTTTGTGTGATTGCCGGAAGTCGATGGGCAGAATTGAAAAATATAGTAGGTCATTTTGAAGGGAATTTAATAAGCTTTAAGATTCTGAAATGTAAAATTTAATTTTAATATTGATTTTTCTGAAAATTAGAAAAATGTAAAAAATGAGCTTTCGGCAAAATCGAAAAAGTGTGCTCTTAATATGAGAGACCCCGGGAAATTGCTAATAAAGTGCAAAATACATCATATTGTAATTAGACAACTTTATTTAAAGTTTCTGAAAGACAAATGTAATGGAGAAGCACATTTGCAACAATCGTAAACACACTTATACCCAATATTGTACCTAATCTTTCCCCTCCACCCTTCCCCCTTAAATCAAAGTCAGCACACACTTATAATTTCGTATAAATCTTACCTTAACGTTAATATAGTATTTTCTCTTATTTTATTACTGTACAATAACTTTCATACTCCAGCAACCAGTACCCTGAGTATCTCATGTTACGAGCCCCACGCCTTGCGGTTTTGCGATCACCAAATCTAATCTCTACAATTGAGCAACTCAACATATTCCGTATTCTCCTATTAATACGATCTTACTCTATCGCTGCATGCAGAACTCATTGCCAAATATTTATTAATTATATGTATAATAAACAAGATTTAAAATTTCATATCCACGGCACTTGACAACATCCAATTTCACAATTTCTTTCTCTGCAACGACTACACGCACAATTAAACAATAGATAGTGTGGCCCACCCATACAACAGCCCTCCTAATCCAAATCAATTATTGGGTGGGCCTCGCAATTGGTCACGATCCTGCTCGAAATGCAACTGAAATTCTTTCTCGAGTGCTTCTTTAATTACTAAATCATCCTTTAGCTTAATTTTAGTGCCGATTAATAATTCGAACGGGGTAATGCCAATACTTCTCTGATAAGTAGCGTTTAATGTTTGCTAAACTTTAGGCATATGCTTATTGGGAGTTTGAACATTCTATGCGATACTAGCGGCCGCTGCGTGAACTAATCAATATGGCCACCGCGTCGACAGTATTAGCATTAGTTTTATATGGATAATGATGTAAAAAAATTATTATTTTGTTGATTTTACATGAAAAATGTTGACACTTTGTTTGGACACTTTGTGTGAATATACCTATGCATCACTATCATCAAGAAACATGATCGTTTTCTAACGATAGTGATGCATATAGGTATATTCACACAAAGTGTCCAAACAAAGTGTCAACATTTTTCATGTAAAATCAACAAAATAATAATTTTTTTACATCATTATCCATATAAAACTAATGCTAATACTGTCAACGTGGCGGCCATGTTTGTTATGCTACGCTAGCGCCTCTCTTCCCGCGGTGGATGTTTTCTTTCCCAATACCATTTCGTTGGATCATCAAAAGTTTTGTTAAAACCGGAATAATTATTCTATTAATTCTTTCTATCTGACCATTGAACCTTGGAAAACCGGTGGTAATCATTGAATGCTTAATTCATTTACTCTTACAATAATCTTGAAACTCTGTGGAAGAAAATGCAGTTCCTCTATTAGTAATGACACAAAATGGATTTTCAAAAACCTGACTCTGTAACTGTAATTTCGCAATCACTTCCTTAGATGTCGTAGACTTTGTGGGATACAACCAAGTAAACTTGGTAAAACTATCAATGACGGCTAAAATATGATTGTAATTCTTGTTGGTTGAATCCAATGGTCAATATATCAACGATTCACTGCTTTAAATAACTTTTTTTTGTTCATATATATACTATTTCCACTTACATATTAGTCCTTTATGCCTTTCAATACTTAAAATAACTGCTATATTTTTTAAACTATTTTGTTAATAATTTTATAGTAAACAACAAACGACGACTAAAACCTTTTGAAGGTCACTCAGGAGGGTGACCTTCACAACATATGTCAAGGTCAAGGTCATTGGCGGGGGCTGTCTAAAGGTAAACCTTTACCCTCTAATAATGCATGTGTAGGGGAAAGTCGCCGATAATGTACCGGCTCCTAAATTGTACCATCTCTATATTTCATAAAATCCGAAGGCCGAAGCGCGATCTGTATATTATGCGAGGTTCTTCTAACGCCATAAAGTTAGTAGAGGAAAGTAAATGTTTGTACAAGAAAGCGTCTTGTTAAAAAGAGCAAGTAAAAGTTTTTTCAGTTTTAGAAGTAAGTTTTACTCACTTTTACATAAGGCATTTAGGAAGTTTCAATAGGTGTATTAATTTAGCTACTTGTCATTTTTATACTACATTAAAATTGGCATATTTGCATGGCATAGTTTGGACATGACCTCACTATGTGTATACTTTACTACCGTAATTTGAAAAACACGATTAGTTTCTTAAGGGGATTTTATAACTGTCTGTAAACCGACATTTTTGTAGGTACTTCTAGTCTTTCGTCGCAATAACTTGACAGACTGGAAAATGCTTCTCCACGATTGCATTACATATATCAATAATCCCAGAAAACTGATTTTATACGAAAAAGTTACGGAATTACAGATTTCCTTACCAATTTTTATCTCAGTATGGCGTCTCAAGCCGTAGACGAGCTGTAAACTCATCATAACATGTGTACTTCATATAACAGATGTACAGTTTGTACGAACACAAAAACAAGTTTCCTGGGGTTATTGTAGTACACGAAAGAACATGTCGAATCCTCCAAATCAAGGTTAGAAGTCTAATATAAGAGTATGGTATAAAGTACGATTCGTGCGTATGTGTGCGTGCAATAACCTTGTCTGTCCTTGTTTACATCTTTGCCTATACAAGGACAGACATAGGCCGGTAATATAGAAAACGCTAGAAATTAACGACATTGTTATAGTTCGCCTGTCACTATAGGATTCTCTTAAATCGTGCCACCTATTGGTTGCCTATATTGTACCGATATAATTTAGGAATTGTAGGGTACAATTTCTTTTTTTTATGCCCAAAATGTCAAAAAAAGCAGAGGCGCCCAAAAAGCGCAAATTCTAACAACAATACCGTATAAAGAAGAGCTAGAGTTAAAGCAAGCTTCCGTAACAGAAACGAAAAAGCGCGTAGTAAAACAAAAATTTATAGTTTCTGATCTTCAGAAGCCAAGCACTTCAAAAATTACTCCAATTGATGATGTTCAAAAATAGCACTGCCATCTTTGTACCGAATGTGTCGCGGAAGACATGATTCAGTGCAAAAAATGTCAAAAGTAGGTACACGAATCTTGTGCTAACATTATTCCTAAAAATTGTTCTTAAAGTCGATAAGCAGTTTATTTGTTTTCTTTTGTGTTACCTATACTTATATTTTTTTAAATTAAAAAACAGATTTTTGTTTAACGGTTGTTTATTTCTTAGTTTTAAAAACAAAAATATTTGATATTAATGTTCATTTTTTATTTAAAAAATTTTTTTAGTTTTTTATACAAACTGTGATTCTAATTAAACACGTATTTACTTAAATTGTTTGTATTTTATTTTTATCCTCTCACAATTTTTAATTAAATCATGTCGGTACGATAAAGGAAACACGGTACAATTTGAGAAGAAAAAGAAAACGATTAGATCAGAATTGTGTGTGTGATGTATACATATGTGTGTGACCTTAAATTAACTAGCCCTCATACTCTTTTTCTGTTCACGTATTTTAAAGATCGTATGTATATAAGCCAATCATTTTACGAATCATAATCCGAAAGCTGCTTAAATGACATTAATATTCCATGCGCGTACACAATGACCCTGATATTCGGAAGCCTAATCGACCTTGCATTTATGGCGGGTCCTTAAGTGTTGTACCTATTATCGGTTTTCACCAACCATCGATACTTCCTGAACGTCTTCCTTTCGATTTCGTTTCTTTGTTACAAGATTCCATCATTATTCATGTAAAACAATTGCTTATTCTAAACGAAATTATCAGTTATAATGTAACAATGTAATTGTTTACATCAATATATAAATTATTTGTCATTTTTATGATTTAAGTAATTGACTTTACAAAATTTTTACAACATATGAAATATTTCGTTTTATAAATCCTTTTATATTCCTATAGTTCTAATAATTGCGAGATTGTTGTGTTAAAAAAATTTTAATGTCATAATATTTTATGATGGTTGTACAAGTGTTCATAACGCATTTTAAATCTATATCATACAAATAATGTCAGATTTATACATTTTTCGTTTTATGTTGG
Source organism: Leptothorax acervorum (assembly GCA_035220615.1). NCBI lineage: Eukaryota > Metazoa > Arthropoda > Insecta > Hymenoptera > Formicidae > Leptothorax > Leptothorax acervorum. The sequence continues at coordinate 800,042 of JASTWQ010000060.1, forward strand.
GCACGAATTTTGAACATTGCATGGTGATTCCCTCATGTATTCACGCGTCTGTCAGCCTTTGTCTTTAATATCTTTTATAAGTTTACATAGCATCATAAGATTAAGCACACATATTTTAAAAATTAGTTTTTTAGAAGCTTATTGTTATAGAAATATATTATATTAATATTTTTTTGGGTAAATATGCATATTAGGTCAAACCTCACCGATGACCTTGACCTTGACATATGTTGTCAAGGTCACCCTCCTGAGTGACCTTCAGAAGGTTTTAGCCGGCGGTCATTGTTCGTTAAAAAGTTATAAACAAAAAAAATTGAAAAATATAGCAGTTATTTTGAGTACTAATAGACATAAATGACTGATATTTATGTGGAAATAGTACATGTATGAACGAAGGAAAGTTAGTTAAAGTAGCGAATTGTTGGTATATTGAAAGAAAAGTTATTTAAAGCAGAGAATAGAGAGTATGTGCTTCAACTTACAAAGCACATACATGTAAAGCGCGTGACTAACCTATAGGTTAGTGGCGCGCTTTATAAGTGTGTGCTTTGTATGTGCTTTGTATGTGCTTCAACTTAGAAAGCACATACTTGTAAAGCGCGTCACTAACCTATAGGTTTTTGTCAATAACCAACTATTATTTGCTTTAACAAAGCTTTAACATGCTTTTGCCATAATTATACCAACAATTCACTGCTTTAAATAATTTTTCCCACCAAATTTTTTTTGTTTATAACTTTTTAATAAACAATAACCGCCAGCTAAAACTTTCTAAAGGTTACTCAAGAGGGTGACCTTGAGAACCTATGTCAAGATCAAAGTCGTTTATGCCTTTCAATACTCAAAATAACTGCTATATTTGTTAAACTTTTTTTGTTTATAACTTTTTAATAAACAATGACCGCCGGCTAAAACCTTCTAAAGGTCACTCAGGAGAGTGACCTTGACAACATATGTCAAGGTCAAGGTCATCGGTGAGGTTTGACCTAATATGCATATTTACCTCTTTTTGATATAATATATATGTATACAAGTTATAAAAGTTTGATCTTATATGTTTGCGACACCTACACGGATTGAGGGAGGTTTCAAGTCAAGCCCTGGCTACGGTAATATTTTTCGCAATAAATTAAATTATTTAAATAAGGCTTATATATATATAAATATATATTAGGGCGTCCTATAATTTAGCAATTTTTACAATTCTTATGGGACCCCCTCTTAACTTTTTAGTCGGTAAAAAAAGAAAAATTTTAGGACTAATGTAAGTAAAACGTAATACAATGAGTCTAGGGGTTTGTGCATCGACTTTGAAAATTCCTACTTAAAATACATTGAGCTTTAACCAAAATTTATCTTTTTTCAATCTTCGCAACGTATCGTGCTTACAGTTTTCTTTTTACCTTGGAGACCGATGGTAATTATATAAAACTTAACTAATTATATAAAATCTATTTTAGAACGTTATATAAATAAACTATTGAAAAAACTAAAAACTTTTACATTTTATCTAAATTAAAAGACTATAACAAATTATAATAACTCATAATGTTTTATATCTATTAAAATTTGTAATCGATAAGTTAACAACGCAACTTCAAGCAATAAAAGTAATAAAACAAAAAAATTGACAAATTACAAAAATCTTAAATAATTTTGTCTTGGTGTGTGCCTGCGTTTGTTTAATCCCACATTGGGAGCTATTGGGAAAATAAAATCTATATAATACACGTTACGTATTTTGTTTTCTCAATAGCTCCTAATAAGAATAAACCAACGAAAACGGTGTCAATCAAATGTCTATTATGAATGAAATTTTAAATGTTATTATGGCTACATTCCGATGTTTACTGTCAGCAACTGTCAGTACTGAAAATCTATAGTATACGTGACGTACAATATAGAAAAATATTGATTTTTAGTACTGACAGTAAATATCGGAATGTAGCCTATGTAATGTGATGACCATTGGTCTCCAAGTTTAGGAAAAAAAAAAAACTAAGCACAATACGTTGCGAAGATTGAAAAAAGGTAAATGTCGGTTAAAACTTAATGTATTTTAAATAGGAATTTTCAAAGTCAATGTGCAAATCCTTAGACTCATCGTATTATGTTTTACTTATTGTTAGTCCTAAAATTTTTCTTTTTTTACTGACTAAAAAGTTAGAGGGGGTCTCATAAGAATTTTAGAAATTGCCAAATTAACCGACACCCTAATATATATACAGGGTAGGCCATTTTAATCTACGCACTGAAATCTCTGAAAATCCATAAGTTTAAGACAAAAATGTTTCAGATAAAAGTTGTATGGTTTCGACGGGGACATAAGATGGTGGCAATGATTTGACCTTGGAAGCTCACATGAACGTCACCTTTAATTTCTTACATGGAACCCCCTATATTGTAGTATATCGTTTGAAAGGACATAAAATAAGAAAAATTTTGGCGCTAGCCAGAGGTCGATACGTTGACCCGTTCGGGAGTTATTTAAGGTCAAAGTTGGAAAAAGTCAATTTTTAACCCTAAATAACTGCCGAACGGGTCAACGTATCGACCTCTGGTTAGCGCCAAAATTTTTCTTATTTTATGCCCTTTAAAACGATATACTACAATAGGGAATTCCATGTAAGAAATTAAAGGTGACGTTCATGTGAGCTTCAAACGACCATCCAAGGTCAAATCATTGCCACCATCTTATGTCCCTCTCGAAACTATACAACTTTTGTCTGAAACATTTTTGTCTTAAACTTATGGATTTTGAGAGATTTCAGTGCGTAGATTAAAATGGCCTACCCTGTATATATACAGGGTGTTGAAAAACTAAGTACCATAAATTTGTGTAATGAAAGAAGGGATCAATACAAGCATTTTAAGTATAAGAACCATGAATCGACGACGCTTCGTTACGGCGTGATGGGCGGTTAATTGAATCGTCAACGCCTGCGATGTAATGATTTTATTCCGTCAATTTGACATATCCGTCAATTTGACATATTAAAATACTTCTATTGATCCCTTCTTTCATTAGAAAAATTTATGGTACTTAGTTTTTCAACACCCTGTATACATATATATATATATATATAAACATCAAAATCAAATCAGTTTAAATCAAAAGAACAAAACCAAATGGTCGTATTGTTCATGACGATTGATAGCCAGTTAGGTCGATTAAAAAGTCTAATCAGGCTTATATGTTTACTCAATTTATCTTCCTTTTTTGTTATATTAAAATGTTCTAGTAAGTATTTTTTTTGCTGTAATATGATTATATGTATATAAAATATTATTATTCTTTTGAAAAATAAAGTTTACGTGCGTCAATAAATATAAAAAGTTAAATAGGTGGAAGATGACGATGATAATTCACGCGCGCGTTTGTTTAATTTACGTAAAAAGATGTTTACATGAATAAATGCTTCACTATTGTGCAATATTTGTGACAAACACAATTAATCAAACCTAAGATTCACAAATGTAATGTAAACAGATAGACTCTCTAATGTCGTAATTTTATTATTAAAAAACTTATTTAATCATTAATTATTTCCATTGTATTGCAATAGCTAACATGGAAAAAACTCATTAATAACAGATTCTGTAAAAACTTTCAAGAAAAGCTAATATAAAAACATGACTCCAATTTACAGTTTTTCATAGAAAGTTTTTCATAAAATTAATATTTCACACACTTTATATTTAATAATAAAAATTTTATTTGCCATCCAATGTATTAAGTATTTAATTCATAATTCACCTTTTGAGGCAAAATTCAAAAGAAAATTTTATTTCTAATTTTAGACACCAAACTTTAATGTGGATGTATTGTAATATATGGATATTATATCTAATAATTATATCTACAAGGCGGTCAGAGATCATCTATTAAGATTTTCTCGAGAATAAAGGTAAAAGAAACATTCAGAAGTAATTTGAATGGTTCAATACCAACTTCAAGTACAAATATCAAGTAGGTATCTACAAGCAGTATCTTCTATTTAGTTTTTTCTGTGATGCAACTATGTACATACTAAAGGTGCAATTGTATCTTCTTTTTAAATGAATTTCCTTAACTTTTTATTATACATCGATTCCTGAGAATATTCTACGTAAGAAGATATTAAAGTAGAATAATAATATTTGATTTATGAAATATTTTATAGTTTGGTTTGATATGCTTAAGGATGTTCGGGCATTACGACTAAAATAATGAAAGAAATATGAAATTTTGCAAGCAGAACGAGTAAGACTATATAATTATCCACACCAATTTTTAGCTTCATTAGGAAACTCGTTTTTTTTTTATTTAATAATGTTTCCGAAAAATTTTTCGGTTTGGTTAGGTTAGCCAAAAAGTACGCTCAATACATACTTACATACGCTCAATACATACTTACATACGCTCAATACGTACTTAAATACGCTGAATTACAGATGAGGAGACTATGAGATACACGCACACTATCGAAAATGCCACACATGTCAAATTCAAAAAGTGATTTAATTTTAGAAATTGATTGTACATAAGCAATTTAACTTTTGACAGGGAAAATATACCTGTACCGCCCAAACATTCTTAATATAAAATTAAAATCTCAAAATGTTTATTTGTTTGTTTATTTGATTTTAATATTTTTATGCACAAAATAAATTAAATCATTTAGTGTAAAGAAAATACGTAACTGCTTTAAAAAAATGTGCAATTTGCAATGAGCAACTAAGCAACTACATACTTTTTCTCAGAAACAACTATGTTACAAGTTATAACTAAAGTAAAGTAATCTAAAATAAATATTTTATTACATATTTAATATTTTATGTCAAATTAACTCAGACTTAAATATAAAATATTTCGTAAACCAACGTTAATTTGACTATCTTCTCTTTATTAAAATATCTCTAGAAATTTATTTACGTATAGATATGTAAAAAAATAAGTGATTTAAAAGAAAGATATAATTGTTTCAGTAAAAAAAGGAGTTCATAGAAAAATAATATTTATCAAACAATTATCATTCAATTTTTTCTATTTCTTTATTATTCTCGAAAAAATTACTTCAGTCATTCTCGAGAAAATTACTTTGATCATTCTCGAGAAAGTTATATGGAGGAGAGGTGGGGCCACCCATCTTTTTTATGGATAAGAACAATCATATGTAACTTTATACGTAAGATCGAATTTCCTAAGAAATCAATTAAGTTATATAATGACACATATGTAATTAAATTTTTCATCTGTTTTGTCAAGTTTCTAATCTTGACTTAGCCATTCTATTAATTATATATCTATACGATATAATTAAATACTTATTATGTATATAATAATGACTTAATTTCTACATCTTATCAATAGATATGTTATTCGCTTTTGGAATTATAAAATTTTACGGTTATCAAATTTGTTATGACTATTATATGAATCAATTTATCATGTATGTTTATTATAATTTTTGTATTCTAGAATATACTAATATGTCTAGAATTTTTTTTTGTTAAAATTTCCACTTTTGTTGCAAATGTTGCAAATATAAAATTTTTCAATTTTCTCATTTTGGACTCACTGTTCTCATTTATATCCCAAACGATGACGATGGCGCCCAAGTTGGCCAGCCTGAGGGAGAGAAGCCTCCCCAATCCTCCGCCGCCCCCTGTCACGAGAGCGATTTCGCCATCTATGCTCTTCATTTTGTATCTCTTGGGAATGAACGACTTGATGATGCCATCCAATATCGCGAAGAGCGACAACAACAGGAAGATAATCACCTCCCCAATTGATCGTAAATATGTCATATTGGCACTATACGCACGGCAACGTGCGTGCTGTCTGTCTTACGTAAGGCCGGCGTAAAGTCGAAATGACAGCTTTTGCTCGTCGAGCTCTGCGTGGCTTCCCTGCAACTGGAGCTATCGATCGTTTGGTCTGATATTTCTTGAATCGCAGTGTGTTGAAGCTGTGTTTTAGAACTTGCAGAGTGGCGACAAACGATTACGCCGATGACTCGATGTCTATACGTTTGACCCGATTTGACCTGAAATAGAAAAACACAGTCTTCAGATAACATGTCATCATTCTTACAAAATAAAACAGATAACAAGAAGAGGGATAATTTATATCCCCGTTGAGTGTTTCCTTAAAGTGAATATATCAAGAGGCACGATACACTCAACGCGTTAAATATAAATATACGATCCTTGTATAATATGAAGAATGTGTTCCATGTCTGATGTCATATGAATCCGTGTTATACAAATCACATAGATTACATATATGTATACATGGATTATGTATCCACACAACAAAATATATCTGAGATATAATCAGATATCTTTATGCCTACAATTTTAAGTCATATATCTGAGATATCGCTTATATTTTCAGATATTTGCAAAATATCTGCAGGACATCATTACTCGATATCACATTATATATACTTTTGAAAAAGATATCTTTGCAACATTTGCATACGAATATATGGCCGATATTCATTGCACAGTCAGATCTTATTATATTATAAAGATCAACTCAAGTTTATTCATAGTAATTAAAAAAAAACATTTATTTAACCTTTATTCAACAATAATTTAATATTTATGTTGTATTAATAATTTATTTGCAATAATAATTTAAAAATATTTATTTAACATTTATTTTATTGGAGTAGATTAAATCGACACTAACTGGCAATTTATTGTGTGATTTTACGTACACGACGTTTCGGCAATGGGTTTTGGCCCTTATCAAGTGTATATCATTTACATATAAACGCTGTTTGTACCAAATCTTGATTGTGGCACAACGTTAACCGGCGAGCGAAGCTGACATGATTTCTTAATTCGCATTTATTAGACCGTTTTAACATACATATGACGCACAAAGAAGTGAGTTTACTCTGTAAGTTTACTTTATTTAATTGCGCCTTTCAACGATCTATAACTTTTTCTCTTTTTTCATTATAGCTTTTTGACTTTTGGCTTGCTGGCACAATGCCACAATCAAGATTTGGTACAAACAGCGTTTATATGTAAATGATATACACTTGATAAGGGCCAAAACCCATGGCCGAAACGTCATGTACGTGAAATCACACAATAAATTGCCAGTTAGTGTCGATTTAATCTACTCATGTATTTATTCACTGGCAAAAAAATTTATCCTTATTTATTTTATTTTTATTTATTTACAATATTTATTTCACAAATAATACTTATTTTACATTAATTATTTATTTACAATAATAATTTGAAAAAACAGTTATTTAACGTTTATTTGACATTAATTTAAGAAAGATGCACGGTAACGCATCTTTCCGTGCTAATTCGCAATGACGCCGATAGGCGGCGCATAACGGTAAGACTAACTCGTAAGTAAATTTCAGTAAGGTGCAAATATAAGCAGGCCCCGGCGAAGCGGTGAAGCAAAATCATGACATCCGGGAGACATATCTTCGCCGGCAACACTGCTGCGATGATATAAATAAAATAATATTTTTTAAAGTAAGATGTATGTTTTTCAAATATTAAAAAAATCTTTTAAATGTGAAACATTTATTTCTTCAAGTCTTAAATTATATAATATTAAATAATATTGTACTATATTGTACGTTTATAACATATATTTGCTTTTGATAAGGCATAGATATTCGATACATATGCAGATTCAGATAGCATATCTGAGATAAAATTATCATGGCTTTTGATAATCTCGCAGATGTCTGTGAGATATTCTCATGATATCTCGACAAGTGTTGCACAATCAGATATTCTGTCATTCAGATATCTTCTAGATATCTTGGTGATATATTTTGCTGTGTGTGTATGCTTATGAAAATATATATTTGTAAAAGATGTGAGTTTATTTAAAAATATGTAAAATAAATATTAAAGATATGATAGGGGAATATTTTTTATTTTACTCTTTAAAACAAGCAAATATTAAAATTTTTCCGTCGTGTTATAGTTATACAAATGCGTGTTATATAGGAATCTACTGTAATAAATGTAGGATTGTTTAAAATACGGTATCTTATATACAAATTTTAATTACAAACGCGCGTGCATTAATTTTTTAAAATTTTGTTTATTTTTGTCAATATATTCGATCACTCACTCTTATATTGTTATATTTACCGGTTTTTTTGTATTGCATACTTTTAATTTTATAATTATATAATTGTAATCCTAATCTTTTACAACAACAATCATATAACATTAAAAAAAACCCTGGCTGGGGTAATATTTTTCGCAATATAAATTAAAAACTATTTGACCAAAATCCATGATCTAATTCATCGTCTCGATTTGATCTAAAAACGTGCTGTGTGAATCTGACAAATCTGGTCGGCTCGCAGTTTTTCAACGTTCATTTCGGAAAGATGATTGAATATTGCCAGTTAAAGTCGATTAAAAAATTCTTAACTTGTTAATTGTTAATTATCACTGGCGAAATAAATAATATATTACTTATTAAAAAGAAATTTTTAGATTATTTAATTTAGAAAGACTAATGCACAAGATTATATTTGTGTTTTTAATATACATCACAGTTTGATATTAATAACAATAATAGTTCGAATGCCTTATATAACTTCCTCGACATTGGAACGTCCTGCTAGTAATGTTGTATACCTACTTCAGCTTTCATCCAGTATGTACACATAAGCCACAGTGTTATGTAGTTTAAGAAAGTGAACTGCTAACTTCGACGAGCGTGTTGTTAGTAAATCAAGAAGACCGTGAAAATGCCGTATTAATACACTGACCGTGAAAACTATTATGAGACAATTTAATTACTATACATTTAACAACGCAATCTAATGATAGATATTGTGACCTTCTTTTCTCGGAATCATAAATTTAATCCTTTAATTTGTTTGTTTCCGAGATATAATTAACCCAGAATAATATATTATTCACGTTCTAAGAAATATATATCTATTTTATATGTGCATTGAACCGCATTATACTTTTACTTATAATGAAAAATCGTATCTCTTTATAATATAAATAGGAAATAGAAATAAGAATTAAGTTATCTCTCCTTTTAAAATATCTCTTTAAAAAGAGAATTTATTGAAAATATAAAAAATAATTTAAGATGGCACAGAAAACAGACTTAAAATGAAAGTGTATGGAAGTATTTCTGCTGTTTACATTGATAATGATTGGCGTAAATAGCATATAGTCAGTACTGATGCTGTACATTTTAAATTTTTATGTAATGTGATGATAAAAAACAACGCATAAGCATTCATATTGTATAGGTATTCATAGATATATGTCAGTTACATATCACAGACTTCTATATGTATATTAAACTGTTAAAACTAAACTGCTAATTCCTTAAATTTTTTATATACACCAATTCTGTACATGCGTAGAATTCTGCGCATACGCATATTAATAAGTATATATGTGTGATTCATTATAATCGAAACTCTAATTTGTATCTTATAGTGTCTCACTCTAGTGTTTTAAGAGAATTATTTTATAGCCTTCAAAATATATAACCATTTTAGGGTGCAGAAACATTATAAAACGTGTGCCATCAATGCGCATGCGCTAAACGGACTATATGTATACTTATTTCGTACATAAGAATTGGTGACTTATACATAAGGAGTTAGCAGTCTAGTAATATATAGAAATCTATATATACATATACAGTATACACACACATACGGTCGAAGTTCCGTAACTGGAATGCGAATGGATCAGATAATAATTCAAGTTATGGCCGGTATTCATAGTCGGATCTTATACATATTTAAGATCGTCTTAAGTCTGGTCAAAGGCAGTCTTAAGACTCCATCCAGCCCATGAAATGCCTGTATTAGCATCTTAAGGCATTACTTAAGACGATCTTAAAATAAGATCCGACTATGAATACCGGCCATAGAGGTTTATATTCTTCACAAGTTGTAGAGGCATTTTTCGGGATGTAGAAGTCAATTTTGAAATAATTCAAGTTGTGTAGAGGTAAAATTACAGGTAATTACTACATTAGCGAGTACTTAGAGTTAATATTCTATTTTTCTTTAACTTGTAAAGGTTTTCTATAAGGAATGAATAAAAAGTCGAATTGTAGAGGTTTTCGAGTTAGGGAGATTTGCATATGTATGTGTATTAATTGTATATATGTACATATATAATGTACATATATAATGTATATGTGAGCACATACAGTACATATATGTACATATATGTGCAAGTATGTCAATATTTTTACATTCTTATTGCTTTTGTCCGTACGACAAAGGGGCAGAGATTTATACGTGCATCTGTTATTACTATAAAAATGTAATGTTTACCATCAATTTATCGATTTGTGGATATTTTATCGTGCTAGCGCACCGCTTTCTAACAACCGATAAAACTCACTTTCAATTTTCAACTGCGATGTTAACTTCCACAGGATCATGTGATGTGCCAGATAACAAATTACTATAGTTGAGTAATTATTAGTTAAAAAATCTATTATCTAAATAAATAATAATACTAATAAAATAATAATAATAAATAAAAATAAATAATAATAGATAATGTCAATCAAGGGATATTGTCAAGGCATTTTTATACCCATTATTAGTTATTTGTTACATAAATATGTGTTTCGGAACCGTCAAATGTTTTTTTCTACTAAAGATTCTTTAGTCGATTTAGTAGAATTTTTATAAAAGTTAAACCTTTGACTTCTATAAAAGAATCCGCTTTAATAGAATTTTTGAAGCTTAGTTATAGATATAATTAACAATTATAGATAGAGATATAAATATAAACATAAATAAAAATTTTTCTCAACATATTTCTCAAAAGAAAATCGCAATTAGATAAGCCAAAAGACTATAATTAAACTGATGCAATTAATAAAAATCTAATAGATTTTTATTTACAAGTACAGAGAGTGGAAAAGATAGCAACAAATCGATTTTATGAAAATTAAATACTTGGAATCGTATCATGCACGAGGGGTAATCTCACGTTCCTCATATGTTAATGTGATTCAATTGCAACTATGGACGAGCAGTAAACCACAATTTTTTTTATTGTTGTAGCGGCAGACGGTAGACATTTCAGTTAGTCTTGCTGCAGATTTAATTGACTTTCACTGCATGAATCTTCTTATCTTTGACGTTATTGTATTTTCCACTGCGGTGTTCTAATATCGATCATTAAACTTGTTTTTTGCCTTAATCATCTTAATGCGTCCGTAATTATATTAAAGAATAAGATTGAGAGAGAGAGAGAGAGAGAGAGAGAGAGAGAGAGAGAGAGAGAGAGAGAGAGAGAGAAAGAGTCGCAATTTCGTATTGCAAAATAGCAAACATACATTATAAATATATTATAAATATAAACCTAACATAATACATTTAATTTATTGTACAACAAATAAAACTGAAAATTATAAGCTTATATTTTGAAAAAATTACATTTGTTTTATTGTCGGATAATCTCCTTTCGTTAAAAAATACACACTTTATAATAAGAAAAAATGTAAAAAATAAAATTACGCACGAAAAGATCAATCGTATAATAATTTAAACTAACAATTCTAAAAAAAGTAACACATATCCTTACCTATCGATCATCGTTCTATGCGAAAAATTGTGTGTGCGGACACATAGGCAGAAGTCGCGGAAAGGTAAAAACAGATATTTAGAAAAATATAAAATTGGGCACAAAACGCACACCGTATTAACACGATACAAGATACACTTTGCGGAATGTATGTGGTGAATGTATGTCCTACCAGCACTACGGTCGTCGGTATACTGAATGGAACGCCTTGCTTTGGCTCGAAGCTGTACCTTCACCTCGGAATAATCGTCGAATCAGGGAGACGTCAGGTCGTTGCAAACATCGCATGTATGTAGGTATATTTAGAATCATGCATGTCCTCGCATGTACATCGCTATTGTATTGCCATACACGAATGTAATAGGATGGTGCTCATGAAAAAGTAACTCTTCCTTGATAGGTAAATATTAATAGTAAAAAAATAATTGCTAGTACAAAAGGATTCTTTCAGATCACTATGGTAAAAGAAGGACCAATCAAAGCTTATATTATAGCTGTAAGCGCATAATCTGTTATAAAAAATATGAAATAGAAAATGAAAAGATTTTTATACATATAAAGTCGATATTTTTTAAATAATTTTTGTACAAAAATATTAAAATAAGATTATCAAGAAGTGAATATTTTACAAAATATGTTATATATTCTGACATAAAATAAGAAATATCTTATGAAATATTTTCTTTTGGAGACATAACTAAAACATGGAATAGAACATTGATAAGATATTTCCATAATGTGCGTTTGTTATGACAAACATGTATGTTCGTCATAAATATGTAATATTTTAAATTAAATGTTTATCATATAGAATTAATATTTTATAATTTTGCAGAAGCATAAGATTTCCCATTCAAAATTATTCGTAATCGCGCGAAATTAGTTCTATATATTTATATAAAATTTAACGTTGTAATGATCGGCATGATTCGAATAAGGGAAATATTTTTTGGAAATAAAAATATATTTTTAAAATCAAGCTTACTAGATATTATATAGTGTGCGGCAACGATAAGTATTTTACGACAATATAATACGCGATAATTTCTCGTATAAAAATAAATCGCGGAATATTTTTTTATAGTTACTATATCTAATCACTGTATATACTTTATCTGTACAGACTGAGAGATAAATGAGCAAACAATAGAAATGATAGAAAACCAATACATATTGCTAATGTTTAGGAATCTGAATTTAAATAGAAATGTTAAGTGAATTAAAAAATACGGTAGATATGTATACGGCAGATTTTGAAAAAGATTTTCTTCATTATTTGAAACAAAATATTTGAACAAAAGGTATCTGATACCTACAACTAGAGTTCTGAGAAACATTCGGAACATGTTAATACTACGGATTTAAAAGATATTTGGGTTTGGAAGATATTCTCATTTAAAACTTTCCATATAAATCTTTACTAATAATTATTATGTAGTTGTAACCTGACCGTTAAACAGATTGTTAATTAATCATGCTGATATTTTGACGCGATAGCTACGAATATAAACGTATGTATACAGGGTGTTTCTAAAACTATGTCAAAGATTTTAAGGGCGTATTGTAGGGGCCAAAATAAGAAAAAAAGTTCTTATAAACATGGGTCTAAAAATGCTTTCCCTCAGAGTTATAAGCCCTTAAAGTTGGGGAAAAAAGATCCACACAGAAACACAGCAAAAATTATGAGTTACAGCGATCTCTAACATCAAAAAAATGGAAGAACAATCAATCCACGATCGACCGCGTGTGTCCGGCGTGGGTTCGGCAGTGCAAATTCAGCAATTGGGAAAGCATTTTTGGATCCATGTTTATAGGAACTTTTTTTCTTATTTTGGCCCCTACAATACGCAATTAAAATCTCTGACATAGTTTTAGAAACACCCTGTATAAGTCACACATAGAGTGAGAAGCAAGAGACGACATATCTGTCCACATTGACACCATACACAAAGTGCGACTGATATTATACATATAGTAGCGAAAAATTCTGTCCGGAAATATAATTCAAAAGTTTTAGATAAATTTCTTTATACAAGACTTTTATTATCAAAAAGTTATGATACGTATGTATGTAAAACTAAAATTAAAAATTTGTGTTTTTATAACAACCTATTTAGTATCTTCTGACATATCTTATCTTGATAAAATTTATTCGTAACATGGAATATCTTTGAGAGCTTTCAAAATACGTGATCTTCACACTGACAGTACTCTCACAATAATGAATAAGCAAGCGAGGGAACCAATCAGCTTCGCAGAGAACTGGCAATAATAAACCTCTTAGGTGTCTTCTTCAAGAATGGATTAATAATTCGCCGTTTCCCACTAAAAAAACCATCAAGCGCATTAAATATGATATGTTTTCAGTTTGTTACGCAGTGGCTATTATTATTTATTTATTTATTTATTTATTTATAAAAAAAATAACTTTTTATAATTATATAGAGAAACGAGAGATTTACAAAGCAGTATTATTTTCGACAGATTGTAAGACTTGTGTAAACTGCGCAAAGTTAATTTAATCGTAACGTGCGCGCGCGCGCGCGCGCGCGCGCGCGCGCGAGAGAGAGAGAGAGAGAGAGAGAGAGAGAGAGAGAGAGAGAGAGAGAGAGAGAGAGAGAGAGAGAGAGAGAGAGAGAGAGAGAGAGAGAGAGAGAGAGAGAGAGAGAGAGAGAGAGAGAGAGAGAGAGAGAGAGAGAGAGAGAGAGAGAGACTTGTTAACAATACTATATATATTTTGTCCTAAATAAAGCGTAAAAGATAAATAAAATGTGAATTTATTTGTCTGATCAAATCCTATAATTATTTAAATAAATAGTGGATAGTGCGTAGATAAATTAGTAAAGTGCGTAGATAAATCAGCATAAACATTTAATTCATTGCTTGCCAGAGTATTAACAAGAAAAACTGCCAAGTTGAGAGTATTATAGACATTGCGATTATTATTGAGAACAGAATACACACACACAGATTGTTAAGTACTCTTCGGTCGATATTCATAGTCGGTTCTTATATTTAAGACCGTCTTAAGTACAATCTTAAGATGTCATGAACCAATCACAGAGCCGTATTAGCGTCTTAAGACATTACCTACTTAAGACGGTCTTGAAATAAGATCCGACTATGAATACCGGCCTTCATGTCTCCAAGAAAACAAATCGCTCGATATATGCAACGTTTCATGTCACACTGATCTGATTTTGGAAGCAACAGCAAAAGTGAAAGTGGTTCGCACAAAACAGATTGGTGGTCCTAACGACTGGATCACAATCTTAAATTCTGAGATCGAGGCAAGCGATCGAGACACAACTGGTTATAAAATAAAGTATTTTAAATGTTTTGATCAAATTAGATTTGGCATACTATTGCGTGTAAATTATAAAACATTGACTTTTTTTTAATATATAGATAATATATAAGTAGTTTGTCAATAAAATGTTGCTAAAGTAAAGTACTAATTCCTTGTTCTAAGATATTGATAATTTTTTAAAATATTTTCAAAAGTTACTTCTTTTAATGATTCTTTTCAGTAAATACAATATTTGAATGTATAATTACAAAATGTATAATTTCAATTTTCAATTAATTATAATAGTAGCTTTATATTCTATCTTTTTTATCATATTCTATGACCTATTTTGTTTTTATCAAAGGTGACTTATTGTTAGTTTAAGTTTAAGAATTGAATAATAAAGAATGATACTGCTAACGGCCGCGATTTTTGCTCCTTGATAAAATAAAACAAATGAATAAAACATCCACGTGCCGGTAACTCAACGCTATACATAACGTAAAATGTTATGTTCAAACATATGTATTTTTCTTATTCTAAACTAATGATTTAATGTATCTAATAAAATAGTAATAGTTTGAGAAAATTTTAGTTTGTACAACCACTACTGATGATTACATTAAATATATGATCTATCAACAAACGATAAATCTGTACACCTAAAAATAATAAAGAATGATACTGCTAACGGCCGCGATTTTTGCTCCTTGATAAAATAAAACAAATGAATAAAAAATCCACGTGCCAGTAACTCAACGCTATACTTATACATAACGTAAAATGTTATGTTCAAACATATGTATTTTTCTTATTCTAAACTAATGATTTAATGTATCTAATAAAATAGTAATAGTTTTATAAAATTTTAGTTTGTACAACCACTACTGATGATTACATTAAATATATGATCTATCAACAAACGATAAATCTCTACACCTAAAAATATGCATTTATTATTTTAATGAACTATTTAAATTTGTTTTTACCAAACATTGCAAAAAATCTCCGATATAAAAAAAACTTAAAAGATTATATTTAGATAGGGTCAAATATCGATATTTTTATCCAAAGGTATAATTATTCTAAAATATTCGGATAATATGTGCTAGGAATGGGCTAATTAAGAGCCAGGCGCTGTATTGGTTGCGCAGTTATTTTTTCTTTATTGTGATCAATTTCGTACGTTTCGGTCCTCTCGTTGGACCATCTTCAGCTATGCACTGTTTAGTACAATAAAAGAATTAAAAATAAAATATAAAAATATAAATCCAGATAATTTAGATTATGTGTGTGTTCGTTTATGCATGTCGTTAGTTACATACGTGGACAAAGATTTATGAGGTCGCACTTGGTCTCGATTATTCGGAGCGGGCGAGCGCAGTAAGCCTCCTTTTTCGGTTCCAGCCGTAAAGGGTGGTTGTTGGTTGTGTGCATTCGCATCTTTAGTGTTCGAAAGATAGGGTGAGAATGAGTTTCTTATGGAATTCTGTTTTTAACTTGAGTATAGGAGGTTACTTACTCTGTCCGCTGGATCGAGAACCGCGAGTCATGAGAGACGATCTTTGACTGTCATTGGTTTTTATATGTTAGTCAATGTTATATTTGTCGGATAGTTTTTCTACATGTTTTTGTTAGGCTGTTTCAAATTTTTGGTAATTTATCGATGATGCTATAGTATGCATAGTGGAGGCTCTCGGTGTCGCTTTGTAAATTAAGACTGTTGGTCTGCCTTTCTATGTATATAATTTCTGACACCAATCGCCTCCCGTAAATACGTTCCTCATCCAATATTTTCACGTTATCCCATGCAAATTCATGATTTTCAAGCCTGTGGTCCGTGATGACTGAGTGTTGCGTCGTATTTCTTCTCATGTGGTTACGGTGTTCGTTAATACGAATTTTTAAAAGTCTTCTCGTTTGTCCCACATAAGAAGCGTTGCAATCGTTACAAGATATTTTATACAATTACGTTACTATGTAGTTCCGTATAGGTAATGGGTCTTTATGTACTCGTATAAATCGTTTTAATTTATTCAAAGCGGTGTACGATATCTTTGTTTGCAAATCACGGGCCACATTTAAAACAGCGTAACAAAAACATGTAGAAAAACTATCCGACGAATATAACATTGACTAACATATGTACACAAATAACGATGCGCGACATGCGACAACACCGGAATTAAAAACCAACGACAGTCAAAGATCGTCTCGCATGACTCGCGGTTCTCGATCCAGCGGACAGAGTAAGTAATCTCCTAAACTCAAGTTAAAAAGAGAATTCCATAAGAAACTCATTTTCACCCTACCTTTCGAACACTAAAGATGCGAATGTACACAACCAACAACCACCCTTTACGGCTGGAACCAAAAAAGGAGGCTTACTGCGCTCGCCCGCTCCGAATAATCGAGACCAAGTGTGACCTCATAAATCTTTGTTTACGTATGTAACTAACGACATGCATAAACGAACACACACATAATCTAAATTATCTGGATTCATATTTTTATATTTTATTTTTATTTTTAATTCTTTTATTGTACTAAACAGTGTATAGCTGAAGATGGTCCAACGAGAGGACCGAAACGTACGAAATTGATCACAATAAAGAAAAAATAACTGCGCAACCAATACAGCGCCTGGCTCTTAATTAGCCCATTCCTAACACATTGACCATTACACGAGCCTTCTACTTCAATTCGGATAATAATTCCCAAAAGTAACGAAGCAATGACTACTTAAAATATGGACGATCAGAGTTGATTGACTCATACTGGGTGGTTCCGGACATTTGCGACAGACTTAAAGGGGTGCTAGATGTTGGTAAATTGAACAATTTTTGTTAAGTAACCCGTGTCCGGCGACGCCTCTTTAAGGGTGCGTCAGTCAATGCACCGTAGATGCAATGCTTGTATTGAGGTTGCCGGTCGCAATTTTGAACATTTGTTGTAATAAAATACACAAAATATAAATAAAAAACGTATGATTTTTTAAATTCTAATCTAACTATACAGAAATCAAACAGCGTTTAACAAGTTTAAAAACAACGCTTAGCGCCTTAAGGAGGCGTCGCCGACACGGCTTACTTAATAAAAATTGTTCAATTTAACGAGATCTAGCACCTCTTTAAGTTTGTCGCAAATGTCCGGAACCACCCTGTATATTAGGTAAAAAGACCGTTCGTATTTTTTCATCTCCTTGGTAGATTAGGATAGATATTTTTAAAAATTTTATCATATAGTCGGTAGTCAATATTGTGAAGGTAAAGGAAAATCTAAGCACTGCTTCTATAAAAGAAAAAATTTAGTTATAGGTATTTGTTTTTCAAACGTGTACTTATTGTTAGTAAGTTAATTTTTGAATGTAGGTATAGGGTGCAAATTATATTTTGGATGTTTCTAGGTGACATAGTGCGTTGAATTGGAAAAAAAAGATTTGGAGGAAAGTTTATACATCAGGTGAATTCTAGTATAAGATATGAGAAAGAAAAGACAATCTTCCAAAAATAGATATTAACAAAATAAAAAAAATAAATATTGAGAAATGAGCAACTTTACTGAATGCAGGGCGCTAAAAGCTTCCAACAAAGCAAGAATTTGTTATCCATACGGAAGAACGTTTCTAAAATTATCTATTGAAAACATACCTATTAAATAATAAATAGTCCTAGCATTGATGATTCCATGTGAATTAAAAACGCGTAAAAAATTCGGTAACTATATACAGGGTGTCCCAAAAAGCTCGGTCACCGTTTCACTGGCAAATTCTGTGAGACATTCTAAGAAGAAAATTCTTATGCGAAAATGTTGAGGCTATAATAGTTTTTGAATTATAAGCATTTAGAGTTAGCGAATCAGACCGCCTAAAGTTGGCGCGCTCAGGTGTGGTACGTCGCATAGCAAGTAAAGGTGCTCTTGTGCATTGACTCAGTTTTTAGATATTGACATAATTCTGCAAACGACAAGGAAATTACTTTGAAGCTTTGTCTTATTTATCTGTGATTGTTCAATTTGCTGTACATAAAGATTAATGCAAGCATTATGGAATATCAATAAATACGTATGCACAGCGAACTGTCAAGTTTGTCAAATGAAGTGTGTCACAAGCTAGCCCACCTTCACTTGCTATGCGATGTATGTACAGTCGCGGTCAGAGTAGTTGCAACACTTAAAAAACTAAACTTATTTTTAAAAAGCTATAACTATAACTTACAACTATAACTTATTTTTCTAAACTATTAAAAAAAAAAGTGTCGCAACTACTTTGACCGCGACCCTACCACACCTGAGCGCGCCAACTTTAGGCGGTCTGATTCGCTAACTCTAAATGCTTATAATTCAAAAACTATTATAGCCTCACCATTTTCGCATAAGAATTTTCTTCTTAGAATGTCCCACAGAATTTGTCAGTGAAACGATGTCCGAGCTTTTTGGGACACCCTGTATATATAACTTAAACCAAGGCAATTCGAGCCGGGCGCAGTAACTAGTGCGCATATATTAATTTAATCATACATTAATAAAAATGAAAAACGAACGTTTCGGCCCTTTTTTGGGGCCATCTTCAGCGTATTCAAACGTCGCGAGTTACATTGATCGCCGCGCGTAACAATGTGTCAAATTCACAATCCCTATCATAGTCAAATTCGCAGTCCCTATCATAGTCAATGTCGGAAAATATAAAAAATTACGGCTTTCTTCCGTTGATCTTGGTCGCTCTCATTGAAATGCAGTCGTTTGCTCCAAAGTACACCAGGCATCTTCAAATATTTTAACTCCCAGGTTGGAAGGCCAGGAAGAATAAAGATTGAATTATGTCCTTTGTGTGTGTCTCCATAAGGAGCGTATAAGTTTGAAGGTACCTGTGTACGTATTCGGAGCAATATGTCATTGTCATGTGTTACTCAAATGTGGTCATAAGAAATTTAGTATCTAATTAACTTACAGATCAGATTGCAATTCTCCTCGCACCACAAAGCGTACATTGTATCAACGGTATATTTTCAAAAGTGACTTGTCTCGATGACTCTCCGTGTAACAATGGGAACGTTTAAACATTTCGCAAAACAAAAACAAACCGTTGGCACTGCCCGCCCGTAAAGCGAGGGGAATTTTACATCAATGTCGCGCGCATGTATAAAATTCAAATTTTTGGGAGTTTCTCGATTATCTCTAAATATGAGCTAGGTATATTTTCCAGTGTCCGTCTGCAGATTCAATGCATTTTTTTGTCTTTTAATGTACAGCATTTCGGAAATCAAGCGTTTGCTTAGGTAAGGTTCTCTATCTAGAATTTCTATTTCTTTCCAATTAAAGTCGTGTTTAAGTTGAACTCTATGGTCTGTTATTACGGAATGGCCCGCCGATTTCTTAGAAATATGATTCCGATGTTCCTCCATTCTCGTTTGTAATCGTCTGCCGGTTTGCCCCACGTATGAGGCGTCACAATTGTTGCAATTGATTTTGTAGACTACATCACTGCACATATCTTTTGGAAGGATGTCCTTCTGTACTTTTATATACGTACTCATTTTATTGAGACTGAAAATAGGACAACCTAACGTTAAGATTTTTAATTAAGTTTTTGAATCTTTCAGAGACTGCAGGAACATACGGAATTGTAAAGAAAGGAATGGCTTCTTCATCTTGCTCTTCTTTGTCTTTGTCTTTTTTATTATAGAATAAAAATTTGAGACGTTCTTGAAATATTTTAAAAATGAACTCTAATGGATAGCAGTTGTCTAAGAGAATTCTAACGGCTTTCTCTAAGTTTTTTTCATGAAATTGAGGGTGGGATAGCCAAAACACTCTGTCTATCAGACAGATAATTGTACCTCTCTTTTGACACATAGGATGTTGGGACCAGAAATTGAGATACCTTCCGGAAAATGTTGGTTTGTGGTACCAATCGAAGATTATTCGGTTATCCTCCCGTATCATCGTGACTTCTAAGAAGTTTAACCTGTCATTTTCCTCGATTTCCATCGTAAACTGGAGTCTGGGATGGAAGGAGTTGAAAACCTCCAGGGTGTGGTTAAGTGCAGAAGAAGGAGCTGCCATAGCGACGTCGTCTACGTATCTGTCGTAGAGTGGGGGGATAAACCTTAGATTCGCAAGTGCCTTTTCTTCTAAATCCTGCATGACGATGTCTGCAGCCATGGGGGATAAAGGGGAACCCATTGGAGAGCCAAAGGTTTGTTGGTAAATTATGCCATTAAAGGTGAAGAAAGTTGAATTTAGGACCATTTTAACAGCCAAAAGGAATTCTGATTTTGGAATCTTGCAGTTTTTCGAGATGTAATCTCATCTAATGGAGATACTCTCTAAGACCAATTCGATAGGTACATTTGTGAACAGTGATATGACATCTAATGATATCAGTTTGAAGTCCTCATCTAAATGTTTATTCGCATGTTTCTTCACGAACTCAAAGCTGTTGGCCACATGACTGTGAGCTTTGGGGAAGCTTTTCAACATTACCTTGTGGAGGAAGGAGGCTAAAGAGTATAGCGGGCTGTTTATAGAGGAGACTATCAACCTATATGGGCAATTCGGTTTATGGATTTTCGGGACGCCATACGCTCTCGGTAGCACACCATCACTATAGTATATGCGTTTATAAGTAGGGACAGAGATAAATTCTGATTTTTTCCATCGTGTTAATAATTTAATTGTACAAGAGGTGAGCTTTTTTGTAGGATCTTCTGTGACAATTTTATATGTTTCTTTGTCACTCAAAAGTTCTTCTATCTTTTCGATATATCTATCCTTATCGAGAGCTACCGTTATGTTGCCCTTATCTGCACGCGTAAGAATTAAATTTGGGTTTTCTCTGAGAAAGTTCTTTGTTTCCGTAACTAGTTGTTTAATAGTGGTGTTGAAGTTATCATTATGTATTTGTCCCGAAAGTCCGAACGATTTCTTATAGCGGCCTGTGCTGCTATGGGGAACTTTTTTAGGTTGTGTTCAACGCTTTTTATAAATTCTACTGTTAGCTTGTTGGTGTTGGTGGCTGGTAGGCTGAAATTATCACCTAATTGTAGTAGACTCTGGATATTGTTAGGTATAGTGATGGATGACATGTTAATAAACCATTTCTCGTTGAGGTGTGCTATCGATGCTGGCGTTCTATTGAAATGTTCCGGGTTGACCGTTATTTTAATTTCTGAATTGACTTCATTAGAATTTAGGTTGAAAGGCTCGAATGAATATGTGCGATTCGTGTTTTCCCTGGCGGAAGAGTTTGTGGAAGAGAGGTTACAAAAATACCTTATGGTTCTAATCTCTTTTCTTTGGTTATTATGCTTTGAAACAAGAAACTCAAACTTTTTATTCAGTCTGTTGGATTGACTATTAAAAAATGAATGTAATGGGCCGTTTTGTCTGTCGAAAAATGAATTGCATACGGACAACGAAATATATCTGTATATACAATTATAAAGTTGTAAAATTTTTATGTGTGCTGACCTCGCTTGACAATGTGTATCTCTAAGTTCTATGTGTAGAAGTTGCTTAGTGAAAAGTAATTTACAGTGTTTGAATTTTCCAATAGATCTGTAGTTTAAAAGAGTGCTTTCAAAGTTCAATAAAAAGTTCTTTAAATGTGGAGGTATAATGTTAGACCTAATACACTTACGTAAAAATTCAATTCTCACTTTGCATTTAATGAGAGTTTTCTGCCATTTAATCCACGATTTGCAAAGTTGAACCGCGGGTGCGCCATAATAATATCTAATACTTTGAAAAAATGTGTAACGCATTTTTCAGCCTGCGTGTATTAATAAATAAGAATAGGCTCTCAAGAATAAATCAATAACTTAAACCAAGGCAATTCGAGCTGGGCGCAGTAATTAGTGCGCATATATTAATTTAATCATACATTAATAAAAATGAAAAACGAACGTTTCGGCCCCTTTTTTGGGCCATCTTCAGTGTAGTCAAACGTCGCGAGTTACATTGATCGCCGCGCGTAACAATGTGTCAAATTCACAATCCCTATCATAGTCAAATTCGCAGTCCCTATCATAGTCAATGTCGGAAAATATAAAAAATTACGGCTTTCTTCCGTTGATCTTGGTCGCTCTCATTGAAATGCAGTTGTTTGCTCCAAAGTACACCAGGCATCTTCAAATATTTTTTTTTTTTTTTGACTATGATAGGGATTGTGAATTTGACACATTGTTACGCGCGGCGATCAATGTAACTCGCGACGTTTGACTACACTGAAGATGGCCCAAAAAAGGGGCCGAAACGTTCGTTTTTCATTTTTATTAATGTATGATTAAATTAATATATGCGCACTAATTACTGCGCCCGGCTCGAATTGCCTTGGTTTAAGTTATTGATTTATTCTTGAGAGCCTATTCTTATTTATTATATATATATATATATACATATATATATATATGTATATTTCTTTTAGCACTTTCACCTATTCTCGCTATGATCTCGTTGTTTATCATGATTTCCCGTGCTGTTCTCGTTACTCATGAGATGTATAGCTTTCAAGTGCTTGTTCAATGAACTTGTTGAACCGGAATATTCAAAGATTGCATCGCAAATGTTACAGGTAACAGATTTCTTGTCATCTGATTTGGTGCAGTACTTCCACACCCAACTTTTTCTACTGGGCATAATTAAAAATTTAGATTATACAAATTATTAAGTTATTAAATGAGCACGTGCATGTATTACGTCCTCGAAATTCACGAAATTATTAATTTACCATCGAACAGTTGACATACGTTTCCATGACTACTATTTATTGAAATTAATAATTTCGTGAATTACGAGGACGTAATACGTGCATGTGCTCATTTAATAATTTAATAATTTGTATAATCTAAATTTTTAATTATGCCCAGTAGAAAAAGTTGGGTGTGGAAGTACTGCACCAAATCAGATGACAAAAAATCTGTTACCTGTAACATTTGCGATGCAATCTTTGAATATTCCGGTTCAACAAGTTTATTGAACAAGCACTTGAAAGCTAAACATCTCATGAGTAACGAGAACAGCACGGGAAATCATGATGAACAACGAGATCATAGCGAGAATAGGTAAAAATGCTAAAAATATATATATATATCCCTTGTGGGGTTGCTAGTCCCCCATTGGGCGCCTTCCCAGGTGGCGGGTCGGGGAATGCTCGCCGGATTGCCGGAGGGTACCAGGAAAATAAAATACCCAGGGTGGACCAAAACTAGCAGAGCAGGCAATGCATAAAACGATTACGGAAATAATTACCCCAGGTGGCAGACCGAGTATCAACTCGGAAAATCCACCCTTTTCGGAGGCAGGTCTCACGGATTCTGGGGGAGGCCATTCATTGCTTACCTACCATACAGATCACTCTGATCAGCAGAGAAATTCGGAGACAGTAACCACAATAGAAGGATCATCCATCAGGGAAGAAAACGAGAAGCTTCGGGCTAAAATAAGTGAAATAGAGATCTTTTGTGCAAAAATGAAGAAGGAGATTTATATGCTCAAAGCGGAAAATGATATGCTAAAAAAGTTAAAAAACGATCATAATAATAACGGCCAGACCCTACTAGAAAACAGTAAGCCTATAGAGAAAGATATGAACGATCCGAAGCAGTCATCAAGTACTATTATAGAAGAATACACTAGCGAAAACACCAACACGGAGCAAGAGTACCACACGGATGAAGAGGAGTTAGCATGGGAAACATCTGCTGGCTGGCCTTCACCAAAAAAAAGACCCTCTAAAAAACGAAAAGCTGTATCTTCCCCGGAAGATTTAGCTGAACTTGATAAAGCGGATAAATCAAGAGAAAGGAAGATAATTCAGAATAAAGAACAAGGGATAACAGTTTACCCCTCTACTAGTGCCGACAAAACCGTGGGTAAGAAAAAAGCTAAATTCCCACCGTTTAACCTGATCAATGTGAAAGAATACAACATTATAATGGAAATAATCAATATGTTAAGTAAAGAACCTGCACCAATAATCACCAAAGGGGCTGAAGGGAAATACAAAATCTACGTTTATAGTAAAGAAGACTTTAGAGCATTGTCCAACATCTTTGAAAAAAAAGGTATAGAATAGTTTAACTATGAAAGCAAAAGTGAAAGGCCAAACAAAGTGATGATGCGAGGATTGGACGGATCTATTGATACTGAGGATATTAAACTAGCGCTCACGGATATGGGATTCAATATCGTTGATGTCTCGAATATTTACATTAAGAAAGCTAACCCCCGTAATATAAGTGAAAAAATTAGGATTAAGGCCCCATTACATATGCTAACATTTAGCAGAGATAAGAATCTTAATAAAATCTTTGATATTAAAAATGTATTATATATCAGAGTTAAGATAGAGGAACTACGAACCAATCCCGAAATAGTTAAACAATGTAAAAAATGCCAAGGATTTGGTCATACTAAAAACTACTGCCATGGCAAAGAAGTTTGTGTTAAATGCGCGGGAAAGCATGCTTCTAGCAAATGTACAAGGGGCAAAAACACCACCCCAAAATGTGCGAACTGTAAACAAGAAGGACATGTGGCGAGCTACCGTGGCTGTCCTGTAGCAAAAAAAGCCTAACAAGCTAGAGATAATATATTAAAAGCCCTAAAAGCTGAAAATCAGAATCAAAAAAAGAATTCCACTAAAGCCCAGGCTTTAGCGGGAATAATTATAGCTGATCCCGTAAACTTAGTAACTCAGAGGCTAACTGAGAAAAAGAACTATACACAAACAGTTAAAGCTGCCACTAAGGAAACAAAGTACAAGGAACAGCAAGGGAATTATGTTACAGACAACTCTGTCGAGGAAATTCTACGGCAAATATTAAATAATCAGGAAAATTTTGAAAAAAGGCTTTTTAACATCAAAAATAATATTAAAATGTTCATAGACAAATCAAATGGCTAAGGAAGTTAGAATTGCCCTATGGAATGCTAACGGTCTTAAACAACGACTATGGGAATTAGAACTTTTCATTAATCTACAAAAAATAGACATCTGTTTGATTTCCGAGACTCATTACACAAAACAATTATACCTTAAAATAAAGGGTTATAATACCTATCACACACCTCATCCTGATAATACAGCCAAGGGCGGTGCTGCCATCATTATCAAGGATTATAGTCCACCAAAGCATTGTATCAAAAAAGAGGAATATAGCATGTTCTTGAGGACCCTAAGCAACTACTTTATTGCAGGGGGAGACTACAATGCCAAGCATCACTCTTTTGGCTCAAGACTGACAAGTACTAAAGGCAAGGAACTGTTTAAAGCCGGCACTGACCTGAAGTGTAACTTTGTTTCAGGAGGTGGCTGCACGTACTGGCCAACCGACCCAATTAAACTCCCCGATTTTATAGACTTCTTTATTACAAAAGGAATATCCACTAACTATTGTTATGTTGAGGACTGCTATGATCTAACCTCAGATCATAGCGCAGTAATAATGACACTTAGTAAGTTAATAGTTAAGAAAAGTATAAAAACCTTGCTTGAAAAAATAAATTTACCAATTGGGAAGGAGTGAGAGAGAAAATTGAGGAGAAAATAAAACTGAAAGTACCTCTAAAAACAAAGCTGCAGCTAAATACAGAAGCAAAAAATTTTGTTATAACTATACAAAACGCAGTACAAAAACATACAATAAACTATAAAAGGAGAGCTCAGGAACTAAGCTACCCTATGGAGATTCGTGAGAGAGTAGCGGAGAAGCGCAGGGCAAGGACAAAATTGCAAGAAACTCGCTATCCGGCTGACAAAACCATCCTAAACCGACTTACGCACAAAAACACTGAAGCTATAAAAAAGTATAAGCAAGATTCAATCAGTGGCTACTTAAAAGAACTGTCCGCAGACAAAGCCTCCAATTATTCTCTATGGAAAGCCACAAGGAAAATTAAGAGACCGATCACTCAGGCGACCCCACTAAGAAAGAGTTATGGTACATGGGCTAGAACTAATGAAGAAAAAGGAAATATGTTCGCAGACCATCTCGAAAAAACTTTCCAACCCCTGCCGAGGCAGACAGAGCAAGAAAACACGCTCCCGGTTGATAGTGGAAACAATTGTGAAATTAAATATGTCACACCTAAAGAAATAAAAAAGGAAATCGAATCGAATATCAACACTAAAAAAGCCCCTGGATTGAACCTAATTACTGGGAAAATCTTGAAAGAATTACCAAGGAAGGCTATAGTTAAACTTACATACTTTTTTAATGCTGCTTTCCGTCTGAAATATGTACCCAAACAATGGAAGATAGCCCAGGTCATTATGATCCCCAAACCTGGTAAGCCAATGGAGGATGTAACCTGGTATAGACCAATATCACTACTGTCTACTATTTCCAAACTGTTTGAAAAATTATTACTACAACGTCTTATGCCAATTATCGAAAGCAAGCGGTTAATCCCACCTCACCAGTTCGAATTTAGAGAAGAACATTCCACTATTGACCAGGTGCACCGTATTACTGACATCATAGAAACAAGTTTGGAAGAAAAAAAGATCTGCTCAGCGGTGTTCTTGGATGTAGCACAGGCGTTTGATAGAGTCTGGCACCAGGGCCTGGAATGGAAGTTAAGAAGATATCTCCCGAAATCCTATAGTTTATTACTAAAATCATATATAACAGAAAGGTACTTTCAAGTTAAACAAGATGATAAATATACAAGTTTTCGTAAAATTAATGCAGGAGTTCCTTAGGGAAGCGTACTAGGACCGATATTATATCTATTGTACACGTGTGATATCCCACATACCAGGAAGGCTGTTATTGGCACGTTTGCAGATGACACGGCCCTCCTCTCTACTGGAACAACTGTAGAAGAAGCGACAGGAAAATTACAGCGAGCACTAAAAAAAGTTGCAACATGGACCAAAAAGTGGCGCTTAAAACTTAACAAGAGTAAATCACAGCAAGTAAACTTTACCAATCGTAAATGTTCCGCTTTACCTGTCTATATCAATGGCGTAGCCGTTCCAATGGCTAAAACAGCTAAATACTTGGGTATGACATTGGATGCCAAACTGCGATAGAAAGAGCATGTAAAATTAAAAAAAAAAAAGAATTAAACCTTAAATTTAGCAAAATGTACTGGCTGCTGAACCGCCAATCGCAGCTATCCATACATAACAAACTATTGATATATCCACAAGTTTTAAAGCCTGTGTGGACCTACGGGGCACAGTTGTGGAGTTGTGCTAAAAAGATTCATATTGGGACAATACAAAAGTTTCAAAACAAGGCATTGCGCTGTATCGTGGATGCTCCTAATAGATACATGCGTATGGACCGCCTGCACAATGACTTGAAAATCAAGCCAGTCAGTGAGGTTATCAAGAGACGCGGTAGCGTCTCGCGCCAAGTATATTTTTTATTAACATTAACATTAACATTATTTATAAACAAAAACAAGATTTTTGTAACAAGATTAACAAGATACATAAGCGATATATCCTTCATTGCATACGTCCAATCGTGATGAGCGAGACGCTACCGCGTATCATTTACAGGAAGAAACTCGCTTCTCGAGAAATAAATCATTGAATTTTATTAAATAAGTCAATATTATCAAAAGATTTAAATATTGGACAACAAAATAGATTTTTCTAATTACAATGATATAAAATTATTGCACATATAAGCACTTGATGCACAGATTTTTATATAAGCCTGTATTTTTCTGTCCAATTTATGTAATTCAGATACGTCGTCGTCGTCGTCGTAGTCGTCGTCGTCGTCGTCGTCGTCGTCGTCGTAGTCGTAGTCGTCGTCGTCTTCTTCTTCGCAAAATCGAGGTTTGTCGGTTTGACCTACTGTGTCGCTAGAGGGCTCTGAGCCGTGCTAGGCGGCAAAGTTGATAAGTTCAAATTTTCGATCGACGCTCGCGCTTCTTTTCTCGCTTTCTCTCGCTCTCTCTCGCTCTCTCTCTCTCTCTCTCTCTCTCTCTCTCTCTCTCTCTCTCTCTCTCTCTCTCTCTCTCTCTCTCTCTCTCTCTCTCTCTCTCTCTCTCTCTCTCTCTTTCTCACCTTTTTTCGCTCTCTCTCGCTTTCCAACGCTCTTTCTCGCTTTTTCTCGCTTTCTCTCGCTCTCTCTCGATCTCTCTCGCTCTTTTTCGCTCTTTTTCGCTCTTTCTCGCTCTCTCTCGCTTTCTAACGCTCTTTCACGCTCTCTCTTGCTGTTTCTCGTTGTCTCTAGCTCTTTCTCGTTTTTTCTTGTTTTCTAACGTTTTTTCACGCTCTCTCTCACTCTTTCTCGCTTTTTCTCGTTCTTTCTCGCTCTCTCTCGCTTTCTGTCGATCTTTCTCAACTCTTTCTCGATCTTTCTGGCTCTTTCTCGCTGTCTCTCGCTCTTTCTCGCTTTCTAACGCATTTTCAAGCTCTCTCTCGCTCTTTCTTGCTTTCTCTTGATATTTCTCTATCTTTCTCGCTTTTTTCGCTCTCTCTCGCTTTCCAACGCTCTTTCTCGCTTTCTCTCGCTCTCTCTCGATCTCTCTCGCTCTTTTTCGCTCTTTTTCGCTCTTTCTCGCTCTCTCTCGCTTTCTAACGCTCTTTCACGCTCTCTCTTGCTGTTTCTTGTTGTCTCTAGCTCTTTCTCGTTTTTTCTTGTTTTCTAACGTTTCTTCACGCTCTCTCTCACTCTTTCTCGCTTTTTCTCGTTCTTTCTCGCTCTCTCTCGCTTTCTGTCGATCTTTCTCAACTCTTTCTCGATCTTTCTGGCTCTTTCTCGCTGTCTCTCGCTCTTTCTCGCTTTCTAACGCATTTTCAAGCTCTCTCTCGCTCTTTCTTGCTTTCTCTTGATATTTCTCTATTTTTCTCGCTTTTTTCGCTCTCTCTCGCTTTCCAACGCTCTTTCTCGCTTTTTCTCGCTCTCTCTCGATCTCTCTCGCTCTTTTTCGCTCTTTCTAGCTCTTTCTCGCTGTCTCTCGTTCTTTCTCGCTTTCCAACGTTTTTTCACGCTCTCTCTCGCTCTTTCTCTCTCTTTCTCGCTCTTTCTCGCTTTTTCTCGCTCTTTCTCGCTCTCTCTCGCTTTCTCTCGATCTTTCTCACACTTTCTCGCTCTTTCATGCTCTTTCTCGCTGTCTCTCGCTCTTTCTCGCTTTCTAACGCATTTTCAAGCTCTCTCTCGCTCTTTCTTGCTTTCTCTTGATCTTTTTCTCTCTTTCTTGCTTTTTTTTGCTCTCTCTCGCTTTCCAACGCTCTTTCTCGCTCTCTCTCGCTTTCTAACGCTCTTTCACGCTCTCTCTTGCTATTTCTCGTTGTCTCTCGCTCTTTCTCGTTTTCTTACGTTTTTTCACGCTCTCTCTCACTCTTTCTCGCTCTTTCTCGCTCTTTCTCGCTCTCTCTCGCTTTCTAACGCTCTTTCTCGCTATTTCTCGTTGTCTCTCGCTCTTACTTGCTTTCTAACGTTTTTTCACGATCTCTCTTGCTCTTTCTCGCTTTCTCTCGATCTTTTTCACTCTTTCTCTCTCTTTCTCGCTTTTTTCTCGCTTCTTCTCGTTCTTTCTCGCTCTCTTTCGCTTTCTCTCGTTCTTTCTTGCTCTTTCTCGCTGTCTCTCGCTCTTTCTCGCTTTCTAACGGTTTTTTAAGCTCTCTCTCGCTCTTTTACGCTTTCTCTTGATCCTTCTCTCTCTTTCTCGCTCTCTCTCTCGCTTTCCAACGCTCTTTCTCGCTCTTTCTCGCTCTCTCTCGCTTTCTAACGCTCTTTCTCGCTATTTCTCGTTGTCTCTCGCTCTTTCTTGCTTTCTAACGTTTTTTCACAATCTTTTCCGCTTTTTCTCTCTCTTTCTCGCTCTCTTTCGTTTTCTCTCAATCTTTCTCGCTCATTCTCGCTCTCTTTTGGTTTCTCTCGATCTTTTTTGCTCTTTCTTGCTCTTTCTCGCTGTCTCTCGCTCTTCCTCGCTTTCTAACGCTTTTTCAAGCTCTCTCTCGCTCTTTCTTGCTCTTTCTCGCTCTCTCTCGCTTTATTACGCTCTTTCACGCTTTATATCGCTTTTTCACGCTTTTTGTCGCTCTTTCTCCCTCTCTCACGCTTTCTCACGTTCTTTCTACTGCTTTATTACCTCCAGGTATACATAAGTATACATATTGAGTCACTTCAAAGCCCCTAATGGGGGTTTAAGGGGAGCGAAGCCCCTCGGCGGGGGCAGCGGGGCGAAGCCCCCGACGGGGTGGTTCAGGAGGGCGGAGCCCCCCCGACTATCATAAAACACTTCTATTACAAAAGCAACATTTATGTCTATTACAAATACAAGACAATCTGGTAGGGAAAAGTGTCGCGAAACAGTCGTTGACAGGAATGAGGGTGATTGTGGGGAGAGGAACAACGCCCTACCTTGCGTGAGGGTCTTGCTAATCTTTTCTGTATCCATTATTTTTAGTATATTGTAGACTCATCTATTTAGTATATATATAAAGTAAAGATTTAATACATACATAAAACTTAACAAAAACTTGTGAAATCCGCCTAAAAAAGACATTCAAAATGTAAAAAAAGGACGCCAAGTATATTTTACGCAAAATAATTTTATAAATAATACTAGGCAAAAAGATGAAGTATTTTTTAAAAACACAAAAACACTAAATTTAATGGCACAATAAGAAGTGAAATCAAAGTATTATTGCAAGTATATTCATTAGAGTATTTAAATAAATATCTCAAAGTTGCAGTAGACTTAATATAGGATGCAGAGGACATTTAAAATGTATGAAATACAGTGGAAAAATAAAATAAAAATATGAAATACAAAAGATAGCGTAATGAGAGGTGCAGGAATTGAAAAGGGTTTAATTGCATCGATAACAAGCACCAAATTATGTGAGAGACAACAATCGAAGATGGACATAATCTCCAGCAGCATACTTGGCGTGCCCGTATTTTTTGTTAAAATTATAGGCAATACGGGCACGCCAAGTATGCTGCTGGAGATTATGTCCATCTTCGATTGTTGTCTCTCACATAATTTGGTGCTTGTTATCGATGCAATTAAACCCTTTTCAATTCCTGCACCTCTCTCATTACGCTATCTTTTGTATTTCATATTTTTATTTTATTTTTCCACTGTATTTCATACATTTTAAATGTCCTCTGCATCCTATATTAAGTCTACTGCAACTTTGAGATATTTATTTAAATACTCTAATGAATATACTTGCAATAATACTTTGATTTCACTTCTTTTTGTGCCATTGAATTTAGTGTTTTTGTGTTTTTAAAAAATACTTCATCTTTTTGCCTAGTATTATTTATAAAATTATTTTGCGTAAAATATACTTGGCGTCCTTTTTTTACATTTTGAATGTCTTTAGTTATTACGGACCTTGCTGCGAAGCATGGGCAACGTCTAGCAAACCACAGAAACAGTGAAGCATCAGAACTTCTCAATACTGCTGGGAGGTTGAGAAGGCTGGAAAGGAGGAAGCCAAACGATCTCGCGGCAACAGATGAATTGATGCATAATAAATAGGCGATCATTAGCTTAGGCCAAATGTGTCGCATAAACAGTTAATTTATTATTATCCAAGTGAACAAATACTCGTTACATGTGAAATGTAGTTGTATTTATAAACAGTTTATACTGTTGTTAAAAAAAAATATATATATACAGGGTAGACAAAATGAGTCTATAATGGGAAAAATCTCGAAATAGAAGTTAAATACAGCAAAATGTTTCAGACAAAAGTTGTATGGTCTAAAGGGGGACATAAGATGGTGGCAATAATTTGACTTTGGATGGTTGTTTGAAGCTCACGTGAACGTCACCTTCAATTTTTTAAACGGAATCCCCTATATTGTAGTATATCGTTTGAAAGGGCATAAAATAACAAAAATTTTGGTGCAAACCATAGGTCGATACGTTGACCCGTTCGGGAGTTATTTAGGGTCAAAAATTGACTTTTTCCAACTTTGACTTTAAATAACTCCCGAACGGATCAACGTATCGACCTCTGGTTTGCGCCAAAATTTTTCTTATTCTATGCCCTCTCAAACGGTATACTACAATATGGGGGTTTTACTTAAAATTTGTTAGTGTCCCAGGGGACTACAACTCAAAAATTTTAAATGGAACTCTCCAATATTGTAGTATACCATTTAAAAGGACATAAAATAAGAAAAATTTTGGCGCAAACCAGAGGTCGATACGTTGATCCGTTCGGGAGTTATTTAAAGTCAAATTTAGAAAAAGTCAATTTTTGACCCTAAATAACTCCCGAACGGGTCAACGTATCGACCTCTGGTTTGCACCAAAATTTTTTTTATTTTATGCCCTTTCAAACAATATACTACAATATAGGGGGTTCCGTTTAAGAAATTGAAGGTGACGTTCACGTGAGCTTCAAACGACCATCCAAAGTCAAATTATTGCCACCATCTTATGTCCCCCTTTAGACCATACAACTTTTGTCTTGGAACATATTACTGTATCTAACCTCTATTTCGAGATTTTTCCCATTATAGTCTCATTTGGTCCACCCTGTATATATGTTACCGAATTTTACAATATTCTTATTTTTTTCGTCAGAGATGATTCATCAAACGATGAAAGACGAAATGTAGAAGATGTAGAAAATTTAATTCCTGAGGTACCCATTGTTTTGTCGTCTTCACAAACGTCAAACACAAGTAAGTAAGTGAGGGTAACACAAGATGTATTAAAGATCTTATTAACTAATAAGGATTTTGGCTTTGATTTCTTAACTTTTTAAAGTATCGTTTTTAACCTTCATGTGTAGATGCATTTAAACATGATTTGAAATATCCGTTATAGATACATTTGGTCTTTGACAAACTTTTATATTGTAAATTTATTGTAAATTCTCGTATCGTTTTTTTTCTTTGATATTATATATGATGCATTTACTATTAAAATATTTCTCGCAATTTAGAAAGCGAATATAAATACCAGGGATATTAACACAATCTCTTTGTATTATTAATAGATAATACAAGACAACCGCCCCGCAAGAGAAAACTAAAACGAAAAGCTGACGGAATATGTAGCATAAACCGCCAAGAAAATATATCTCAAGCGCTCGCCCGTTTAATTGTAGTAAATCAATTGCCGCTATCGTTAGCTGAAAGTAAAGGCTTCCGTCAATTTATGGCAACAATAGAGCCTGGATATGTAGTCCCTGCAATAAAAACAATTCTTTTGCGACTACAATTAATTTACGATAAAGTAAAGACAACCGTGCAGCATGAGATGCAACGTGAAGGTGCGAGTATATCATGCTCGATGGATATTTGGACATCTTTTTCACAAGATGCGTTCTTATCAGTCACGGCGCATTATATTGATAAAGAAAAAAGGGAACTGAAGCATTATACTTTATGCACAATCGGATTAGAAGAACGACACACCGGTGAAAATATAGCTCTGGGTTTGGAAATGATATTTTCTGATTGGGATATAGAAAACCAAGTTTTTGCATTAGTACACGACAATGCATCTAATATGATAAACGAGGGAGAAATTTTACAAAGTGCAAGGGAACATATTAATTGTGCAGCTCACACTTTACAACTAGCCGTGAATGATGCACTGCAATTGGAGGAAATAGCACTTATCATACAAAAAGCAAGGAAAATTTTAAGACACTTCAAACATTCCGCGCTGGCAACGCAAGAGTTACATAATACTCACAATCAGATAAAACTTAATTTTCCGGAAGAAGCGTTAATTCAAAGCTGTCCCACAAGATGGAATTCAACGTATTATATGTGTGAACGACTATATAAAAATAGAACTCCTATTTTGGCAGTATTTAATAATACTTCCGTGACAAAACCAGCGCAAGCACAAAATTTAGAAATAGCCACAAGCAAATGGTCAATTATAGACGAATTAGTAACATTTTTGAAGCCTTTGCAATGTGCAACCACCGTATTTTGCTCCTCATGCGAAATTACGATATCTTTGGTTCGCCCGGTAATACGCGGCATCATAGACAATCACCTGGCAGAAGATATTTTGGATGGAAATCTCATCCGCACATTGAAGTGAATACTTCGTCAATCCCTTACTAGGCGCTTCAATATGGAATCACAGTCTAATCAGAAAGTTAGCGTACATCAAATTGCAAGTTTTCTCGATCCTCGCCACAAGACATTGACAGCCGAATCATGCGAAGCGGAGAAAATAAAAATAAAAGATTTTATTAAGGAAAAATTGCAGGTTAGCATATTTTTTCTTATTCAATAATTGTTTATATTGTAAATGTATCTCTTTTAAAATAAAAAATTATATGAGAAATAAAGCTGCATATAAAGCCATTTGTTTATTTTGTGAATATCAATATGCAACTTTTAATGCCTTAAGCAAATAAAACATTTTTCTTCTATAATTTTAATCATTTCATTACTTTATATTTGCTAATTTTATATTACAAGAAAAAGTAATTGTGTAAGATATTGTAAATATCAATTTTCTTATGATAAACTTGCCTGCATTATAAGATTTGTGGGTTATTCCACGCATCCTTGATCCCAAGTTTTATGCTTGAAATATCCTTCTTCTTGAGGTTAATAAACGCGATCTAAAGAAAAAAACATTGTAAAGATTAAAATAGGAAATGTTCTATTACAGACATTAGCTTCAGTCGATGCACCCGAAGAAAATTCACAGGAGATTGTAACTGCTTTGGACTTCATCTTTCGAAAAGGAACATCTAATGAGGAAACGGGATGGCAAAAACAATTAGATTATTATGTAATGGAAACAACAAATAGTTATAATAAATCACCTTTCGAATGGTGGAAAACGCGAGTGAAAAAATATCCAGCGCTAGCAGAACTTGCAAGAAAATATTTGGCTATACCCGCAACATCTGCAAGTTCTAAAAAAGCATTTTCATAGGCGGGTAATATTTTGTTACGCGTAAACGGAGCTGCCTAGCTCCAGATACAACCAATTTTTTAGTATTTTAATATGAGAATAGACAATTTTTTCCTATATAAAATTTATAATAATTGCGAATATATATATCTATATGTGTGTGTGTGTTTACAATTATCATAAATTTCATTAATCTACATTACATACATTTTATTACATTGTATTATATATATATATAAAAATTGAAATTAATTAAAACTAAATATATTAAATACAGTTCTATTTTTGTGTTTTATTATAATAAATGTATAATTGTAATATTTATTCTAATGAGAAATAAGAATTAAGAAGTATACATATTCCATTATGTACATATATTTACATTTTATGTTTTACAAAATAAAGTGTTTTTCAAGTGCAACAATGTAGTCATATTAACATATTATTGTAATATATATATTTTACAGTTGCAAACAATTTCTCTTTGTAACTTTCTTTTTTGTATTTCTTTTTTTTTCTCTTTTACAGAATTATTTAATCAATGTCGAGATTTTATCTTGGCAAATTTTGCAATAAAATATGTTACAATAAAAGTTATTTTAAATATCTTGTAAATTTTTAAATATCTTTATTGTGTGTGTGAGTGTGAGTGTGTGTGGTTAGTTACTTGATTAGGTTAAACTGTCATGCGTTAGCCGTCTGATATGCGAGTAAATGTGTAATGCGGGCACTCGTTTATGAAGTGGGTGTCTGTATGATACGATTACCCGTGTGATACGGGTACCCGCGTGATACGGGTACCCGCGAGATACGGGTACCCGCGGAATCGGTCTTCACCCGTGTGCAACGAATGACGGGCGGGCGGGCGATTGTCAATTTGCCATGTTACCCGATTCTTTTTCCGAGAACTTTAAACTAACGCCAACGCTACGCTAGTGCCGTTCGATGGAGCTTGCTATCGCTATCGCGCTTGGCTCCAGTGGCTCCACGAACAGTGTTGGTAGCGTTTGCGTTTATGGCGCTATAAATAGCGTCTCACCCCAAACGTACCTATAATATTGACAAATTCTGTTGCATAAGGGTAACGTTACATAGCACGTATTTTCTGCATAACGCGTAATCGCGTAACCAATTGGAAACGTAAATATGCGTAATAGAAAATGCGAAATACTTCTGATTGATTACGTGGTTACGCGTTACGCGGATGTCTTTTCGTTCTCTGTCACCCTAGATAAAAGTTGACGAACTCCGGAAGAGACAAGAAACACGTGACAAAAAACACGATGGACCGTAAACAGTGTGTGGAGAGGCAGAGAGGCAAGAAGCAAAGATGCAGGAAATAGAAAACAAAGAGCATATTGTAGATTAGCCATCAAGCACCTTGTTGTGATCGTGGGCGCACAACAATGAAACTCACTCGTAATTTTAATGAGAACAGAGAGATATATTTCTAATATAAGTACAACGTAGATTGCTCAAGGATTGAAGACGATGTGTATTTCGTGCCGGTTCGGAAGAGAAAGAAAGCGAGCACGAACGCCTCGTCTTCTTCTTCTTTGATTTGATGGCTCCTGGATCCACCAGGTCCAATACGGCCAGAATAGAAACCAATCAGCTTCAGCAAAATGTCTGCCACGGCGAAGCCGTCACAAATACTGAGACATAACTATGGAGAGGGCACTGGCTCGGCTGGCGCGTGCCGAGAGAGAGGTAAATTAGAGGAATCGCTGTCTTTGTTAATACAGTTAGCATGACAAAGACAACTATATCATTCTCTCATGCGCATGCGTCTTATACAACAGAGAAAGAGAGAGATCCCTCTATATCTATCCGTCTCAGGCACGCTTTCTGCCTACGGGCGTAGCATCGAGTGCCTCCTTCATAGTTATATCTCAGTGGTCAAAAAGCACCATCGATGTGTGGGGCGACCCCACATTGCACTCACATGTATGTACGTCCGTACGTCCTTGTCATAGATCGATATTACAGGATTTGAGGAATGACAGAAGGAGTCTGCGAAGCTTCACGGAAGGAGTTTTTAATCATGGAAATAGGTCAATAGGATTGAGCGGAAATTCATTCCTAAAATAACGTATTAAATTTTGAGCTTTTGATCTCGTAATCAAACAGAAAAAGACGACATGGTTAATATCGTGCCTCGGATCACCACATTCACAACCGGCAGATGCAACAATGTTTTTCCTATTTAGGGAGTAATTTAAATTATAATGATTGCTACGGAGACGATTAATGGCAACAATTTCTTTTCTTTTAAAAGAAGAACGAGAGTACCACGGCTTGGGAAAGTCACTGAGAAATCTGCTGTGATAGAAACCGCCCTTATCGACTGCCACTGCAATTAGATAACCACGAAATTTATGCAACATACGCTGTTTAGTTAGGCACTTTAAATCGGTGAAAGAAGTTTTAAAAGACGGCCGACGGCCATTCAGAGCCGCCTCCTTGGCCAATGCATCCGCCATTTCATTTCCGGGTATACCCTTATGAGCCGGGATCCAGACGAGCTTCACCTCCGAGCCCGCCGCCGATATTCTACAGAACCATTCCTTTAGTAGAGGGATAAGATAGTTAACATGTGTTATCCTATAAGATGCTATCGCATCTATGACACTTTTTGAGTCTAAAAAAATTATAGCTTTATTCGTATGAGTTTGTAAGATAATAATGAATGCCTGATAAATAGCTTCAGCCGAAAAGATAGAGGCGTCAGAAGGAAGCTTATGCTTAATGGATAAACCAAGGCTGGGTGAGTAAACCGCGGAGCCTACAGATTCAACCACAGAGGATTTTGATCCGTCCGTGTAAAATACGGTAGCCCCTGAAAGATACGAATAAAACTGGTCCATAAAGGCCTGGACTATCAGTTCCGAAGGAGACAAGTCCATGTCGATCAGACCTAAGCTATCCAATCAAAACTAGACAAAGGCAATTGCGAGCAAACGCCGGTGGTTTAGCGATGTAAAAACATATATTTGAGATTCAAATTTACAAGACAAACGTTTCGGTCCCGGTATTAAACCTTCTTCAGTGTCGAAAACCCCCCTAGACGAATCGCAAAGAAATTAAAAACAAAGAAAATGAGGCTGCTTGTTAAGCGGGAGTCGTTGCTCCATTGTTACAATAAGTCGCAAACAAAAATTGATTACAGAAACACTGTTCATTTCGCGGGAGTCGTTACTCTGTTGTTAACAATGAAAACGCATTCCGTTGTTACAAAAAAGACTGTAGAAAAATACGAATACGGTTGTACGAATGCGGAGTCACCTGTCCATTGCTACTGCGCTACCGTTGCCATAAAAATGTGGAATTGACCGATTCCTTACAACAAAACAATTAGAAAATTAAACAGGTGCAACGGGATTAGTGTGTGAAATCTCAACCGTGTTCTTCTTTCCATACCTGTCAGTCAAATCCGTCTGATCAGAGTGGCTTCGA
Source organism: Leptothorax acervorum (assembly GCA_035220615.1). Taxonomy (NCBI): domain Eukaryota; kingdom Metazoa; phylum Arthropoda; class Insecta; order Hymenoptera; family Formicidae; genus Leptothorax; species Leptothorax acervorum. Next base: position 839,199 of record JASTWQ010000060.1, read on the forward strand.
AAGTTAGTTAGCAGGTATGCCACAGGCATCCTATCGGTACGAGCGCTCACAAAGAAAAGAAAGAAGTGTCCGCTGACAATTGTTGTGAGGCATCTCACAGCCGATGAGCAATTAACATGTAGACGTAAACCGTATACAATTAAAAACTAGCTATATGGAAGTCTCTCAATAATTGGCACATATTCCCTGCTGAAACCTAACGTGTCCTCCTGTATATTTATACCATTTATTTGCCGTTTAATGTGGAACATCTCTGAAGTAATGCGTTTGGAATAGGATTATTGGCGATCTAAAATTCTGACGTTTTCCCAGTCGAAATCATGGCCGTTTAATTTATGCTAAGAAACCACCGAGGGTCACCCCCTTTTTGCTGAGCTGACTACGGTGCTCCCCAATGCGGGTGCCAAGCTGTCTGCCGGTCTGTCCCACATAAGAAGCATCACAGTCAAGGCAGCATATTTTATAGACAACGCCCACCTGCATCTCCTTCGACGGCTTGTCTTTATGCGGTTTAATTAGCCATTTTAATTTATTTAAGCCCACATATGCGGTTTTGAAATTTAATTTTTTTATGCTGTTTTTTAAGTTCTCAGAGACTGTGTTAACGTAAGGCAAGACAAAAAACCGTTCAAAATCTTCTTGGTCTTCCTGAGTATCCGCAATGTGGGCTCCGATAACATTACTCCTCTGCTGCTTGTTTATCAATTTACTCAATCTCGTTCTTATTGTGTTAAAAATTAAGCTTAACGGGTAACCGTTCTCAAGCAATATGTTGGTCAGGAAGTTAAAGTTCTTTTGGTGATGCTTAGGATGGGATAAGAGAAAAGCTCTGTCAATTAGACCTATAATTGTGCCGACCTTATGGCAAAGTGGGTGATGAGAAAAATAATTTAAATACCTTCTCGAGAATGTTGGTTTATGGTACCAGTCAAACTCAATGTGTCCATTGTTGATTCTTAAATTCGTGTCCAAAAAATTAATGCTTTTGTCGTGGCCGATTTCATAAGTGAATTGGAGTCTATTGTGGAATGAGTTAAGAATGTCAACAACTGTATTTACCGTTGATATAGGGATCGTCATTAAAATATCGTCGACATATCTGAGATGGACTGGTATGTGGAAAGGTATTCGTTAAAGCGCTTTACGTTCTAAATCTTGCAGAACTATATCTGCTATGGTACCTGACAGTGAGGACCCCATGGGTGCTCCGAAAATTTGTTGGTAAATTATATCATTAAATTTGAAATACGTCGAGTTGAGCACAAATTGGACTGCAGTTAAAAATTCATTCATCGGTATTTTTGTGTTCGGGTTAATGTTCGACCATCTACTTTGTGACGTGACACGGTCGCGTCCACCGCCCGGGCGTTGGCTCGGCCGAGGGGAAGGCCGGGGGATGATGCCTCGGCTCGAGGCGAGGGGGGGGGGTATACATACTAACGTTTATATTTGCGAGGCTTAAGGCGGTTGTAGGTGGAGCGCGGCAGGTGTCGCGGGGGTAAGCAGTCAACCACATGTTGTAACCACCTTCATGTCGCGACGAGGGAGAGGCCCAGCGTCGCCGGGGACCGAGCGGAGCGACACGCCAACGGTCGGGTCACGTCCGGGCCCTCCGCCGAGCCCGGGTCCCGCGATCCCGCATCGTGAGCTGGAGCCCCCAAATCCACCGCAAGTGACAAGGAACGCCGGGGCGCGTTACCAAGGTCTACATGGAGGGTGCGGCACCGCTACCGCGGAGCGGATGTACGACCCAGGACGCCGCCGCCGTGGGCCGCTACACCGATCAGCGGCCAAGGCCTGGCCAGCCTTGGTACACATTTTATTGAGCTCACAGAGCCACAACCGGCGCCGTCAGTGGAACAAGGCGAGGAGCAGCGGTCAAAAGCCCCGCGGGCGAGCGGCAGACGTCACGTGGGTCATCGAGGGCAGTGGGAGCAGCGCAAAGAGCGAATCGGCCGAGTGAGCGGCCGCGGGCGGGCGCGCATGCGCGGGGGACCGACGTGATCCCGACCGACGAACGGCTCGTCACTGTCGTGCCAGCCGCTAAAGAGGGACCATCCCAGCCGAGTCGAGTCCACCCCGACGCGGCAGCCGCCCAGGACAAGGAGCTGCAAGCGGAATACTGTAAGGCTGCCACCCCGGTATCTTGTCGCGCTCGGTGCGTGACCTCGGCCTCCGTCCCCCCCATTAATACCTTGCGATTACCTGTGTACGGGCGTTACCTCGTACAGGAAAGTTGTCGGTACCTACGGTACCCATACCTAGAGACGCGGAAAGGGGGACTGGCCGAGGGCACGCACAATTATTATCTCGCGTAGAAACCCCGCCTCGAGGATCAGTGTGGCCGACAGTCGCGTGTAGACGGGGAGATCTTCGCGCGCGGTTGCGTCGAGCGTACCGTGCGGCAGGTGTGCCTCGGGTGCGCCTGATAGGGTGAGACCGTCGTGTCGAGGGTCCCCCGGGGAGTCGCGGAATCGCGGGAGTGTTGTGCTTTGTGTTGCGTATCGAGTTTCGTGAGCGTCATAAAACGTGCCGGGAAGGGCGCGTTGCGTGTCGTATCACACGGGCGTCGTGAGACGCATCGGGAGGGAATTGTTGCAAGTATTGCGATTGTTGTGTCGCGAGCGGTCGGGAATGTCGCGCGGGCTGCTGCCGCGCATTCGCTGAGGCCGCCGCGAGATCGAGTCTGCACCGGGTTTGTGAGTCGTGCGTTTGTTGTGATTGTCGTATCGCTGACGATCCGGGGGTGCCACGTGCATCATACCGTGCTTTTGGTGGGATCGGCGAGGCCGTGACGAATGTATGAGCGCGAATAGAGTTCGCTTGGCGTGTGTGAGTCGCGAACGGTTGTCTCGCGTGTTTCGCGTGTGCTGTGTGAGTGGATTGCAAGTGCTGGTATGTGTGAATCGCGAGCGTTTATTGGTCTCTCTGTCTGTTACTATCCCATTATCTCTTTATTCTCTTTCTGGAAATATATGACTTCTTATTTATGCACGGATGTGTTGATTGCGCTGCGCTACCCCTCCCTCTCCTCCGAGTACTAAACTCGCCCCGTGCCTTGAGTGGACGTGTGTGTCCGGGTGATCGCGTTCGGATTAAAGCTAAGAAAACGTGGTGCGCGTATTCGCACCTGGCGCCCAAACTTTAGTGTTGTCTTGCGAATATCTTGAGATTATCTACCTATTTGAATACCTCGCAAATATCTTTGAGATTGCCTGCCGATCGGAATACCTCGCGAATATCTTTGAGATTACCTACCTATCGGGATACCTCGCAAATATCTTTGAGAATCTCTACCTATCTGAATACCTCGTGGGTACCTTCGACCTGTCTGATTACCTTGCGAATATCTTTGACCTACCTATTTACCTAATTGTCGGCGGTTGATTTGCAGCCGCGCCTCCTCGGCGGGCGAGACCGAGGAAAAACGGGTTGCAACTTTTAATGCTATTTAAAGCCAGCTCAACAGGCACATTCGTGAATAAGGATACTACATCGAGAGATACTAAGTCCAAATGACCATCAATTGCGACGCCTGAGAGTTTATTAACCAAGTCAAAGCTGTTTTTGACGTGGCTTTTCGCCTTAGGTAGACTCTTATAAATAATTGTATGCAAACATTTTGCAAGGGCGTGCAATGGGCTATTAGTTGTCGACACGATGATTCTCAAAGGCCAGTTGGTTTTATGAATTTTAGGTAACCCGTATGCATGAGGAATGGTTCCATCTGTGCAATTTAATATGCTATATTGTTGGGGGGAAATAAATCCATTATTTTTCCATGATTTAAGCAATGTGTTTAATTCCCTGGTTACTTTACGAGTCGGGTCATGCTGTAAAACTCTGCCCAAGAACAGAGAGAAAGTGGCCTGCGAGTTTATTAAACACATTGAGCATAATTTGAACTTCCTGCCGTTTCAACATAGGCAGGCAGTTCGCAATCATGTTATCCCATCGATTGAAAGGGTTTGTTTTGGTAATATTCCGGTTCGACAATTCGACTCGACACTAATGGGGGCACTACGCGAAACAGAATTTTTTAAGAAATAATAACAGTGTAATTTTTAAAAGGGCTGACAAGGGCAGTACTACTGTGGGGTTGGATAAATGTGAATACTTTAGCAAAATGAACGATATGCTTAACGACGCAAACACCTACACGGTTTTACAGCATGACCCGACTCGTAAAGTAACCAAGGAATTAAACACATTGCTTAAATCATGGAAAAATAATGGATTTATTTCCCCCCAACAATATAGCATATTAAATTGCACAGATGGAACCATTCCTCATGCATACGGGTTACCTAAAATTCATAAAACCAACTGGCCTTTGAGAATCATCGTGTCGACAACTAATAGCCCATTGCACGCCCTTGCAAAATATTTGCATACAATTATTTATAAGAGTCTACCTAAGGCGAAAAGCCACGTCAAAAACAGCTTTGACTTGGTTAATAAACTCTCAGGCGTCGCAATTGATGGTCATTTGGACTTAGTATCTCTCGATGTAGTATCCTTATTCACGAATGTGCCTGTTGAGCTGGCTTTAAATAGCATTAAAAGTAGATGGTCGAGCATTGCCCCGAACACAAAAATACCGATGAATGAATTTTTAACTGCAGTTAAATTTGTGCTCAACTCGACGTATTTCAAATTTAATGATATAATTTGTAACACTACGCTTTTCCCGTCGCTCGGAATTCGCTCGCCGGGGGACAGGGTCGAGAAATGCGTCGAGACACTGCTCTGTTTTACACTCAGTTTATTCATTCTCTTTGTTACACGTTGGTAGGTGTGTCTGTGTGTGCGTTTGTATGTATGCCCCGCTGGGCCGCAAGTATGTGTATGTGTATGCCCCGCTGGGCCGCAAGTGTGTGTGTACGCCCCGCTGGGCCGCAAGTATGTGTGTATGTGTATGCCCCGCTGGGCCGCAAGTATGTGTGCATGCCCCGCTGGGCCGCCGGTATCTGTACCGCGGACGCGGTCGTAAACTTAATACTACGGGATATATCGCGGACGCGGACTTAATGCTACGCGGTGTATCACGGACGCGGTCGCAAAGCTTAATCCTACGAGATATGTCGCGGTCGCGGACTTAATACTACGAGATATGTCGCGGTCGCGGACTTAATGCTACGCGGTGTATCGCGGACGCGGTCAAAGGCTTACTACTACGAGGTAGGTCGGGCTGGACAGGGGGGGCTCGGTCGGGGGCACCCGATCGAGCGGGTCCGTACACCGGGGGTACCCGGCTAAGGACGGGGGCACCAGTCTTCAGTACGGAGAAGGGGTCGGGGGCACCCGACCCGAGAGCAGGTATAACCGGCCGGGGGCACCCGGTCAGGGAAGCTCGTACTCCGGGGGCACCCGGATGAGAACGGGGGCACCCGTTCTCTGTACGATGGAAGGATGGGGGCTCCCAACCTGGTGAAGCGGTGACTAGGAGTGGTCGTGTCGGGTATCGAGTTCAGGACAGGACTGGATGCTCCGGCTCGCTCGCGGCCGGCTTATATACCCGGCCGACGAGTGGTGGGGTCGCTCCCACCACCGCGGAACGCTCGCGGTCTCACGCGGCGGGCGGATGATCGGCCCGAGAGTGACGACAGGGACGTATCGTCACATATAATTTACCAACAAACTTTCGGAGCACCCATGGGGTCTTCACTGTCAGGTACCATAGCGGATTCAGTTCTGCAAGATTTAGAACGTAAAGCTCTTGAACAACTACCTTTCCACATACCAGTTCATCTCAGATATGACAACGATATTTTAATGACGATCCCTATATCAACGGTAAATACAGTTGTTGACATTCTTAACTCATTCCACAATAGACTCCAATTCACTTATGAAATCGGCCACGACAAAAGCATTAATTTTTTGGACACGAATTTAAGAATCAACAATGGACACATTGAGTTTGACTGGTACCATAAACCAACATTCTCGAGAAGGTATTTAAATTATTTTTCTCATCACCCACTTTGCCATAAGGTCGGCACAATTATAGGTCTAATTGACAGAGCTTTTCTCTTATCCCATCCTAAGCATCACCAAAAGAACTTTAACTTTCTGACCAACATATTGCTTGAGAACGGTTACCCGTTAAGCTTAATTTTTAACACAATAAGAACGAGATTGAGTAAATTGATAAGCAAGCAGCAGAGGGGTAATGTTATCGGAGCCCACATTGCGGATACTCAGGAAGACCAAGAAGATTTTGAACGTTTTTTGTCTTGCCTTACGTTAACACAGTCTCTGTGAACTTAAAAAACAGCATAAAAAAATCAAATTTCAGAACCGCATATGTGGGCTTAAATAAATTAAAATGGCTAATTAAACCGCATAAAGACAAGCCGTCGAAGGAGATGCAGATGGACGTTGTCTATAAAATATGCTGCCTTGACTGTGATGCTTCTTATGTGGGACAGACTGGCAGAAACCTCGGCACCCGCATTGGGGAGCACCGTAGTCAGCTCAGCAAAAAAGGGGGTGAACCCTCGGTGGTTTCCCAGCATAGATTAAACGGCCATGATTTCGACTGGGAAAACGTCAGAATTTTAGACCGCGAAAAATCCTATTCCAAACGCATTACTTCAGAGATGTTCAACATTAACTGGCAAATAAATGAAAATTTAAATTTGGTGAAATTGAATCGGAATAAATGCGTTTTTAATCCGGTTAATCGGATGTCCGATTGGAAGTGAATCGGTTTTAATACCAAATCAATCGAAATCGTTTTCATTTCGGCATTTCCGGATTGATCTGAATCCGCCGCTATCTTTTTCAATTGTATTTATGCCAATCCACTTTAATCGGGTGAATAAAGTAACCACATGAATCGTATTGAATCCGCATCAATCGTTAAGTTTTAATACAACACCGGAATCGGAATTAATGTGATATTTCCGGATTCATCTTAATTCGAATTAATCGGTGTCAATCGTATTTATGCCAATCCATGTTAATCGGGTGAATAAAGTGACCACATGAATCGTATTGAATCCGCATCAATCGTTAGGTTTTAATACAACTTTGGAATCGGATTTAATGTAATATTTCCGGATTCTTCTGAATCCGACTTAATCGGTTTCAATCGTACGTATCTGCGTTTAATCCATTTCAATCGGGTAATGAAATTAGCCGTGTGAATCGGATTGAATCCGCTCTAATCATTAAAATTGTACAAGTACAGCACATGAACGTATTTCAGTAAATGCAAGTCAGCATATTATTAAGTATTTATACTATCAATTTTTAAATCGCTAAATTAGAAACTGAACTACAAAAATTATAAATTGTACAAGTACAGCACATGAACGTATTTCAGTAAATGCAAGTCAGCATATTATTAAGTATTTATACTATCAATTTTTAAATCGCTAAATTAGAAACTGAACTACAAAAATTATAAAAAGAAATTAATTGCGCTGAATACAATTAATGGAATATATTTTTTAAGAATTAATATGTAATGTAATATTACTATTTAAAAAAAAACTGCATAATATATTTTACCATCCGTCAATCAGATTAACAGATTCTCACACGACTTGACTAATCACGGATTGACTAAGACCGATTCAAAACAATAAAAACCGATTGAAATGAATGAATCGTGTGAATCCGGTTCCTTAATCCGGAATTCACGGATTCATAACGATTAAAACGGATTGACTAAAACGGATTCAAACCGATTGAAATTACATCCTTGAATACGAATCCGTTTAAATCGTATTTAATCGGTTTAATCGTTATAATCAACCTCTATTTTATTTTTGTTTGTGTATGACTTTGCTCATTGTGTTGTTTGTAACTGTGGCGTGCAGACGTGCTTTTGAACACTATCTATTTTATTTTATAACGCACACAGCATGTAAGTCTTGACAAATTTCTTTGGTTTGCGATCTCTTCTACGTTTTTTATTATAGTGACAAATTTTGTTTTTAGTCTTAGATCGGACTTGCAGGTACACGTGTGACTAATGAATGTCTGTGTAAGAATTTACACTTGAAAAGGAGCCGAAATTGGTTCGAAACGTCGTGTCGACATTTTCAATAAATGTGCCAGTCATGGTCAATTAAATATTATTTTTGGTAATCGTTATAAATCCGTGAATCCCGGATTAAGAAACCAGATTCATACGGATTGAACTTTTTTTAAATCGGTTTCAATCGGAAATTGTTAGCAGGAATCTCCAGTCAATCGCCAGATTCAACGTATTCCATCGCGTATTGGGAGTACCAATGTGAGTAGGGGAACCGTCATTCATGACGTGGAAATTATATTTATTCATGCAATCAGCAAGCTGAATAACTGTTGTTACTGCAGCGCCATAGAGAATGATGTGCATTAAAGTCCCCTACCATAAGTGCGAAGTCGTAAGTAGGAGCAAACTCGAAGATGTTGTTTAAAATCCGAGGAGGCGTTTGAAAATTGGGATGTCTGTAGCCATTCATAATAAGTAGTTTTTTGCCATGAAGAGTCATGGTTACACCCATGAGCTCAATAGACGGGTGTGTAAGCCCTGAGACGTCTACGTTTCCGTATTTAATATTATTACGCACGAACATGGCAATGCCTCTGGTTCCTGGTGCCAGGTTATTACTAAGGATGGTATAAAAACCTTTTATAGGATATTTTCTACTTTTATCATGCAGCGTCTCCTGCAGACAGCCGACTTCTCCGCAAGCCTTTGCAGGACTGGCAGTTTGTCCCAAAGCCTCCTACAGTTCCACTGGTGTACGCGGAGGTTGCAAATTCCTGTCTTCTGAGTATTGGGAGTGAATGTTACCATTTTGCCATTAAGGGGCTTTCCTAGTGTGACAGGGCCTAAAATAGAGTGATTTTTAAAAGGAAAACGACAAAGCCAATTGATTTAAAACTTTTCCTACATATTTTACTATATTTTAAGAGTGCATACAAATTTTTTCAAAATTAAATATCTGTTATTAAGTCCGTGCCAGCCATCCTGCTGGAGTGCCGCGAAAAAACGGTGACCACAATTGCAGCCGTTGTAGTTATCTGAAACAAAAAAGCAAAAAGATTCTTAATCTGCTTGAGTGTGGCTATTGTCTGAACTAGAATCATAAAAAAATATTGAAAATTAAAAAAATTATAGCGATTAGAATTATTTTTATCTTTTTAGCAAATAATTTCTTGAGTATTAAATCATTTCTTTTCAACACATCAAAGAAGTTTTAGTTCCAACAAAAAATAAACATGTGCTGAATATACCCTTAAAATTTCAAGAAGATCCGATTATCTGTTCCCGAGTTATCATGGTCACCAGTTTGAAAAATGCTATTTTGAGAAAAACGCGTTTAAAGTTTTACATACATATTTTAATTTAATTTAATTTAATTTAATTTAATTTATTGCGATGCTTAGTGGAGGCATACAAGTTATAGAGAGTATAAATATAAAATAAAGAGAGCACGCAAATGGTAAGGCATCAACACGATGTTGTTATTAAGCCTACCAATGGAGACAGTGTAAGTTATAATATAAAATACGATTAGCAAAATACGCTTACAGAAATAATGGATTCGCTCACGAGAGTAAAAATTGAATGGTACAATACGTACGTCGCAGAATTAACAATATACTTATATGCTAACGCATAGATACATACACTCGTACACACACACACACACACAAATTTCTATGGTACAACACGCACGCCGGAGAATTAACAATACATGTATACTAACGCAGATACATACACTCGCACACACACACACACACACACACACACGCGTGCGCGTTAGCAGACGCGACGTACCGTGCAAGCAATCAGTGATGCGCAGGTTGAGATGCATTTCTGGTAGGAAACGCAGTCGATGAAATGAAGGTGGATGCAGCTGTACGAAAAGAAGACAAAGAGGATGAGGATCTTATGGTAGAGGGAAGGTCATTGTAAAATTTGACTGCACAGTAGGAGAAGGAAACGCGAAATTTGGCCGAGTGATGCGATGGAAAGAAAAGAAGGTCGGGGTAACGAGTATTCGGGGCGATGGAGGTATGGAGCTCGGAGTTCAGATGTAGGAGACGTCGAAGGTAAGGAGGAGTATTAGAATGAAGGAGACGGAAAACGAGACAACAGAGATGAAGCACAAAACGTTGTTGGACTCTTAGCCAACGGGAGCTGGAATAGAGTGGGGATATATGATCAAATTTTCGAACACCATAGGAGAAGCGGAGACATGCATTTTGAATATATTGGATGCGATTTAGCAATTGCTGGTTAAGTGCAGGAATATAAACGACGTCGGCGTAATCGAAGAGAGAGATGACAAGCGATTGGGATATATGAAGCTTTTGGGAAGTGGAGAGTGTTGGAAATAGAGTATTTAGGCCGTTGCAGTACGAATAGGCTAACCAAAAGTTTCGCTGAGCGAAAATGTTTTATCGATCTGTAAACAGGGAGCGCCCTGCTATATCGACGGCCTAGACCGCTCGTCTCTGTGTGTTGACTCTCGAGTCGGACGGTTGCTTTTCTCACTTCGTCCGTGGTATCGACCGTGATCGGACGTGCGTAGTCACGCGTTTTCTTTCATTTCTGTAACTGTACGATATATTCATCTAATAAATTCAGTAATTATACCACTGTATTGGCGTGCTGATTTTATTGTTACAACAGGTTATGGGCCCAGCACGCTTCCACTGCGCCAGGTAGTGTGTTGCTCATGATAATATATCGTACGACGTATCTCGTAGTCTCCGAGTTCGGTAGTGTTCCGTAGTTACGACTTCTGTGGCTCAAGAAAATGGCTGAGAAGGAAGCGTTTAACCTCACGAAACTCGACGGCACGAATTTCGCCCTGTGGAAATTTGGTGTGTCATTTATGTTGGAGTCGCAAGACTTAATGGAATTCATTGAGGGGACGGATACGCAGCCTGTTAAGAAGACAAGCTTGAAAGAGTGGAAGGAATGGAAGAGGCGTCAATCGAAGGCGTCAGTGATTCTGCTGAGTTCAGTGAATCAGGCGCTACATGTGAATCTGATAAATTGCGCGACGCCGCAGGCATTATGGCAGAAGCTGCATGGACTGTACGGAGATACAACTGAGGATGCAAAACAGCGGTGCTGGCAACAGTTTTATGAGTTTCGGATAAGTGATGGTGAGCCGGTGGCAACGCAGATAGAAAAATTCGAGACCATCTGCAGGAAGCTAGCAGACGCAGCCGAAACGGTGTCGGATGCCGCCATAATGTCGAAGCTGTTGAGTAGTTTGCCCACTCCATTTTCGGCGTTTAGAATGGCGTGGGAGTGTACTGCGAAAGCTGAGCAGAAAAAAAAAGAATCTGATTGCCAGAATCATCCGTGAAGATAAACGATTGACAAGTGTGAAATCGAAGAAGCAGTTGAAAGCGGCAGCCAGTGATCAACACGGGAAGAAAAAAATGCCTGTCAAGACGATAGAGGAACTAAAGAAGAAGCGACCGTGTAATTACTGCAATGAGATAGGCCACTGGTATCGCGAGTGTAAAAAACGTCTCGCTGACAAAGAAGACAACGAGAAGAAAAAAGATAGCAACGAGAAGAAAAAGGATGAGGAATCCGGGTCGGCGTATACAAGTGACATTTCTGTGTTCTTCTCGGAAACAACAGACAAGGACGATTCTGTGTGGCTGGCGGATTCGGGTGCTAGTATGCACATGACTTTTCGACGTGATTTCTTCCGTGAGCTCGGGCCCACGAAAACAGTGCGTTTCGTGAATGTCGCGGGAGATAAAGTGCTTCCGGTGGTTGGTGTCGGTACGATAGATATTCAAGCGAGTGTAAACAAGAAACTGGTAGATCGACAGTTGAAGAATGTGCTCTTCGTTCCTGATTTGAAGCGGAATTTGTTTTCAGTGGAAGCCATAACTGATAGAAAGTTCTCGTTTCATAGTTATCATAACCGTTGTGAAATTCGAGATGACAGCGGGGCTCTATCTGCAGAAGGAGTGCGTCAAGGATATCTGTTCCGTATGCTATTCAATGTGAAGATTCCGGTAGAGTGTAATGTGGCTTTGCAGAATTCATTAAAATTATTTAAGGCTAGGCCACATTAATATAAAATCTATCAAAGAAACAGAAGAGGCTGGAGCTGTAAATGGAATGAAGATCGAAGATAAAAACGAGTTCTTTTGTGAAGCATGCATAATGGGAAAACAGGCCCAGAAATCACATCCTTCAAGCAAACGGGAGAAGGCAGAAAAACCTGGTGAAATGATCCACACAGATGTGTGTGGACCATTGAGTGTGGAATCTCCTCGAGGATCAAGATATTTTGTTCTGTTTAAGGATGACTGCACTGGTTTTCGAACAGTATACTTCTTGCGACACAAAGATGAAGTCTTTGATAAATTCAAAGAATACGAGACGTTGGTGTTTAAACAAACCAACAACAAAATTATAGTACTTTGGTCGGACAATGGCGGGGAGTACGTGTCCAAAGAGTTTGGAGAATTCTTACGGAAAAAGGGAATTCGACATGAAAGATCAACACCGTACGTCCACCAACAAAATGGGCGTGCGGAACGTGAGATGAGGACACTAGTAGAGAGCGCCAGATCAATGTTGATCGCGAAGAATCTGCCAAAGAACTTATGGGCGGAGGCGGTGAAAACAGCGGCATACGTTTTGAATCGCACTGTCTCAAAGCAATTAGATATGACTGCTTATGAAAAATGGTTTAAGCGTAAACCAGAAGTAAAACATATGCGGGTTTTCGGGAGCGTTGCATACAAGAATGTACCGAAAGAAAGGAGGAAGAAGCAGGATCCGAAAAGTGAAAAGATGATTTTTGTCGGCTATGAAAATGAGTCAACAAATTACAGACTGTGGGATGCTGCAACACAGAAAATACATGTAAGCTGTAATGTGGACTTCAATGAGACAACAGAAGAATCAGGAGATTCCAGGGAGGAAGCAAATTTCCAGTTGTCTTTTGGAGATTATTACGACATGGACGACACAGAAGATGCTGATTCACAGTCAACAGCTGAAGATCATCCTGATGTTCCACAACCTATAGCTGAAGATGCTGGCGAGCAACGAGATATTTTGGTTCCAGCGGGGAGACAGTTACGCGATAGAAGTAAGCTACGTGAGCCAGACCGTTATAGTGAACACGGATACGCGTTTAATGTCGATTCTGTGCCTATGTCATATGAAAGTGCAATCAACAGTGAAGATTGTGATAAGTGGCAAAAGGCAATGGCGGAGGAGATGACTGCTCTCCGGGAAAATAAAACATGGACACTTGAAGAACTTCCAAAGGGAAATAGGGTTCTCGGGTGTAAATGGGTATACTCCAAGAAGATGGATTCGGACGGTAATGTAAGGCGTTATAAAGCAAGACTTGTGGAACGGGGCTATGGTCAGCGTGAAGGAGTTGATTACTTTGATACTTTTGCGCCGGTAGTACGTTACGAATCTATTAGAGTCCTATTAGCAATAGCAGCCAAAGAAGATTATAATATCGCGTAATTCGATGTAAAAACAGCTTTTTTATATGGTAATTTAAAAGAGATAATTTATATGGAGCAACCACGTGGTTTTGAGGATAAAAAAAAAACCAAATGCGACTTGTAGATTGCATAGGAGTTTATACGGTCTTAAACAATCTCCCCGCTGTTGGAATACAGGGTTTGTTGATTTCTTGAAATTTTTTGATTTTATACAGTTAGAAAATGATCATTGCGTGTTCATAGGCATAGTAGATGGAGAAATTGTATACTTAGCCGTGTATGTGGATGATGGTCTTATGTTGTCAAGATCAAAAATTGCAATAGCGAAAGTTTTGAAAATTTTGCAGGAAAGGTTTCAAATAACAGTGGGAGATGCGGAGCATTTTGTCGGTATTGATATCGAGCGAAATCGTGAGAACCGTACTATTAAGATTGGGCAGAAAGCGTATATTCAGAAAATGCTTGGAAAATTTATGTTAAAAGAAGCGAATCCGGTAAGTGTTCCCTCTGAACCTGGAGTACATTTGGCTCAATATCAATGTCCGAAAACTGAAGCTGAAAAAAAAACAGGTGGAAAATATTCCATATCGTGAGGCGATCGGCTCCCTTTTATTTGTTGCGAGAGTTAGTAGACCAGATATAGAATACGCGGTAAATCAAGCGAGTCAATTCTTAACTTATGGCCACGAGCATTGGCAAGCGGTTAAAAAGATTTTTCGGTATTTAAAGGGAACTATAGATCATGGAATTGTGTATGGAAAAAGAGGGAGTAACGACCAATTACATGGATACACTGATGCCGATTATGCTGGATGTATTGATACGCGAAAATCGACAAGCGGTTTCGTATTTTTATTAAATGGCGGACCAATAGCGTGGTCGAGCCAAAAACAACGAGTAGTTGCTCTCTCGACAACTGAGGCAGAATATATTGCGCTGTCAACAGGTACTAAAGATGCGATATGGTTGCATAGACTTACAACGGAACTAGGTTTTAAGTATAATACAGTCTCCATGTATGTTGATAACCAATCTGCTATTAAACTAACAAGTAATCCTGAATATCATAAAAGAACCAAGCACATCGATGTACGGTTTCATTTTGTTCGAGATGTATATGAACGTGGTGATATCGATGCAAAATATGTGGACACAAAAATGCAACTTGCTGATATTCTAACGAAGCCGTTGGCAAAACAGCAGTTTGGTTGTCTTCGGAATAAGTTAAGTATTTTAAACGGCTCTAAATAAGTGGGAGTGTTGGAAATAGACTATTTAGGCCGTTGCAGTACGAATAGGCTAACCGAAAGTTTCGCTGAGCGAAAATGTTTTATCGATCTGTAAACAGGGAGCGCCCTGCTATATCGACGGCCTAGACCGCTCGTCTCTGTGTGTTAACTCTCGAGTCGGACGGTTGCTTTTCTCACTTCGTCCGTGGTATCGACCGTGATCGGACGTGCGTAGTCACGCGTTTTCTTTTATTTCTGTAACTGTACGATTCATCTAATAAATTCAGTAATTATACCACTGTATTGGCGTGCTGATTTTATTGTTACAACAGAGAGGATGTGCCGGAAAGGATATAGAAGACGAAGCCGAGCAAAGGCAGCTCGATATTTTCAGTATATAATTTAAAATTAATGGTACTTACAGCTAATCAGCTATTCCAGGGACATACAAGACACCTTCCTCTTTTTCGTAGAACTGATTCAAGGCGGCTAGGGCTTTTATTCGAGCAGTGCGAGCCTCCTTCGTCGCCATCAGGTGTTTGCGCTCGGCGAACCGCAATCTCTTGCCATCCCGCTTGTCAGCGAATTGTTTGGCGATTGGACCAATGACGACTCCTATTGTCTCAAAAACTTTCAAAACGGTGTAGAAGCCTTCGTTGAATATGCCAACGGCCAGATAATTGGCAAATTCGAGTGTTTTCAAGCCGCATTGTAGATGTTTTGGAGCAACGTGCCACAGCAAGCCATTGTAGCTTTCGTTATCATTCTGCGTGTTGCCTCCCAAACAACGTTCCATGTACGAGACGACGCCAGGTGGGAATTCTAAGAAGGTTTAGCCGAAGACCGGTCCCTTCCGACCGACCGTCGAAGACACGCATTTTTACCTACGCGCGGCGCGGCTACTGGGCCTATATTTTTATAAGTACTTAGAAATCAGTTATAATACTTTCGGATATTATTTTTAAGATGTTAAACTTTTAAAAAATGCAATAAAAAAAATTCGATTTTTTTGACCCGACACACTAGGGAAGCCCCTTCAACGGCTGGCTAATAGATAAATCAGACTCAGTACTATATCTAGTCGCATTATTGCCATTAAACGGCCGGCTAGAAGATAAATGAAACTCATTACTATTTCTAATTGCGTTATTGCCACTATATGGCTGTCTAGAAGATAAATCAGACTCCGTGCTATTTCTGATCGCGTCTTTTACAATATTAATAATAGAGTTAATTAAAAACGCAACATGCATTGACCAGAGTGGCCTTAACCATAGAGTTCTCATCGAGGTCAACAGCATTAGGAGCTAACATAGAGTTAAGCTCGTGGCTAAGAGCGTTCTCCACGCTTATAGCTAACTTATCCATCGAGAATAAATCCGCGCTTTTTTTTTAGAATGAACGGCACCCTTGTGATAGGCATTTGACTGAACCGATGGTTGCCTACCGTTAGGGTAAATTAGTTCCTTAGAGATTGCGGCAGTCGATGCTGCCCGCCAACCGTTCTTCTAGCCTCGACCGTTGTAAGCGGGATGTTAACCCATTTTTGCCTCGGAATTGATTTGCGTATTATTTGCCTAGGACGGGCCGCGGCATTCGCGTACACATACAAACCGGAACTCTCATTATTGTTAAAGTCATTTTTATCTAACGATACCTCTTGAAGAACCGCATATATATCTATTATTTAGGAGCATCGAACTATCAATATTATTATTACTATTAGGAAAAGAATTGTGTACATTGGCCTCAGCCGCAGAGGACGGGGGGAGTTGCAAAAATTCACCGAAATGAAACCTGGGATCCATTGGAATAGCCTTATCCATAGAGCCCTTCAGTCTTCTACGAGCTTCCTTGAACGTGATGTTCTCATAAGCAGCCAGCAGATTTATAAGTAGCAAATTATCTCTTACCGTCAGAGGCTCAATGAACACTGAGAAAGGAGGCTAATCCGAATGCGAATACCTGAAGTACGAGCTACGTGCTGGGTCGTCACTCTGGGCACTATTGCTATTATTCTGCGCCTTACGAACTTTCCGTGATGGTTCTACGTTTCTATTTTTGACTTCCCGAGGCCTCTTATGGACCTTGTCCTCATCTACACAGTTATCACTAATCTCACCTCTTTTTGTTATTATCCAGCATGACCACATCTACATTTTTAACCTCAACAGGCTCGCGGGCAGCCGAACTCAGGGGAGAGCAATCCCGAAAGGAAGGCCCGCCATGCGCTGTTTCCCGGTTTAAACAAGAATCCGCTCTAACAAAGGAAGAGTGGGAGGGGGAAGCATTATCAAGGATATTGTCCGTCGAGTGTTGATCGTTTCCGTTCGTGAAATCTTTCCTTTGATTCACGGCAGCAATATTAGTCTCTGGCACTTGTAAGGGGGGACGGTTTTCTTCCCAACCCCCCTGCGAACCGCAAGAGGCCGAAGCCTCATGTATCTCGTCGACAACTTATGCGACTAGAATTTGTTCACGCGCCGGTCGAAGAAATAAGATGAAATAATGATCAAATATATAGAACTCTTCGAACCCGACATAACGCGAGATCGAACAGATCCAACAGAGGCGGGTCGAAACGAAACGAAACCGCTACGTAAAAACAAGAGCGGGTCAAAGCACGTGCGAACAGGACCGAATCTGGCGCGTACGAACGCCTCGTGCCGGCGACACTGAAGCTATCGCATCGATACATCGATCTTTAGATATTCGCACGCAATCGCTGTTAATACGCGCGCGAAACTTAAACACAAACTCTCGTAACCCCCTTTTGTAAAAAAATGAAAATAAAAAGATATTACTTATTATATGTATTTAGCTAAATATCTTGGTTTTGCTTTTGATCTAAAGCGTCGTCTACAATGGCAGCAGGAGTAGCAAGAGTAGGCGTTAGACGTAGGCTGTGGTATTAAAACCTTCTTACGTCTAAGTATCTACAATGGAGTATAGTAGCGGCGTATTAACATTGTTGGGGTAGCAGTCATGGATTTGCAAAAAATTGCAGGAGTTGTGCTATTTATAATGTTATGGAGCCAGCTTCTAACTAATCAATGGCGCATTATTCAAACGATGAGAGGTATTGGTCGGAGCCGTCGGAGGTGGTGGGTACGGCCCGTGAACAGGCGCAGACGTGATCAGGGTTTTAACATTACCCTATTTTGCGAAGTGAGTATCAGTGATCAAGAAGAATTTTTCGGGTATACTCGGATGTGGCAGGAGCAGTTTAAATTCTTACTCAATTTAGTATCCATGCCTAGTAAAACGCAGCATCCGGAGACCTCTTGCACCCAGGCTTTGTTTGAGCCTGACCTTGACGTGAGTACCAATCAATTCTGCATTTTCAAAATTAAATCTAATATTAATAAATGTCTTTTTTTTTCATGTAGGTATCTTGCTCAAGGAGAAAGCATGCGGACAAAGCATCTGGAATTTAGAGTTGGGAAATCAACGGTCTGCAAAATAGTACCAAAAGTTTGTCGTGCTGTTTGGCTTGCCTTGCAACCTATTGTGCTTCCTACTCTAGATGCTGATGGTTGAAAAAAATTAAGCGAAGAATACATGCTGAAGTGGCAATTTTCAAACTGTATTGGTGCTCTTGATGGCAGACACATGGCAATCGAGAAGCCAGTTGTAATTTGCTATCTAGTTCTCTAACTGAATGCTGCGTTACTTGGCTGTGAAGAGCCAAATAAATATTTTCAAGACTGATAATTTTATTTATGGGTTCGTCAATAAGAAGATTGAAGAAAATAAACAATTGCATTAAAAAATTTATTTTTTACTTGTTAACCTCCAAACCAATACAAAAACAACACAGCTTAAACTCAATTTTGCTTTGGTCTACAGTGTGTTGTACCAAAAAATACTTTATTACTGAAAAGTACGAGTAATATAGCGTTTTCAATTGGGCTGGATTTAATCAACCCGAGACCGATTAATGACGTCACTTTGGCAAATTGACCAATAGTATTGCTTGATTTGCTGAAGTGACGTCGTTAATCGCTCTTGGGTCGATTAAACCAGCCTAATAAAAAACGTTAATAGTGTTTAACTAAACATAAAAATAAACACATTTGGAGATTTATTTCTTTAGTCCACAATAACTTAAAAATTCAACCAAAGGCTACTTTCGTGTTATTCCAGAAAATCTTACGGTAATATTAACATTAACCGTATATATTTAAACAAAATATTTTTTGGTATTTGTATAAAATTATCATAATAATTATAATTATTGCTCATAAAATCAATTAAAGCAGCCTAATCAAAAGCGCTAATAGTTTAACTAAACATAAAAATGAACACATTTAAAGACTTATTTCTTTAGTCCACAATAACTTGAAAATTCAACCAAAGGCTACTTTCGTGTTATTCCAGAAAATCTTACGGTAATATTAACATTAACCGTATATATTTAAACAAAATATTTTTTGGTATTCGTATAAGATTATCATAATAATTATAATTATTGCTAATAAAATCACAGTAAATTTAAAACTTTTTAGCAACAATCACAGGCTATTCCAATCTTGCTTCACTGCGCTTGTTCACTCCTTTAGAGAAATCATTGATGTATTGCAATACTCCAATGAGGCACTCAAGTAAAGCATGCTCGGGTATTGCACTTAATGCGAATTCTATGGCATTCAGCATGGGCTGAACACCAGGAGATGCATTGCTGACCACTGCTGACGGAGCACTTGATTGTACAAGTGGAGCAGTAAATACGATCTTGGCTGCAAGGTCTGTCAGTCCTTTACCCTGTTCAATGAAGGACTTATTGACAGCATCCATGTCCTGTCGTTTTTTTGGTTGCAAAGGAATCAGGTGGGGGCACCTTGCGCTTGGTGCCAATCTTGGATATAGCCTTCTGCATCTGTGCTACTGCATTATTGTTTCCAGATCCCGCAGATAGTGGTGTTGCAGGAAATAGTGTTGCAGGAGGTGGTGTTGCAGAAGGTGGTGTTGCAAGAAGTAGTATTGCAGGAGATGGTGTTGCAAGAGGCAGTGTTGCAGGGCGTGGTGTTGCAAGAGATGGTGTTGAGAGAGGTGGTGTTGCAAGAGACAGTGTTGCAGGACGTGGTGTTGCAAGAAGTAGTGTTGCGAGAGGCAGCGTTGCAGGACGTGGTGTTGCAAGAAATGGTGTTGCAAGAGATGGTGTTGCAAGAGATGGTGTTGCGAGAGGTGATGTTGCAGGAGGAGGTGGCGAACAGGATTCCTCACATACTTCTGTGGCTCTTGTCAGTGTCTGAAAATGCAACAGAGGAATACTTCAGATTATGTTATACCAAACTGTGGAAACCTGGGGCTCAATTCTTGAATTCATTCGCAAGAGAAACGTATACGCAAATTATGCTCTTACAGAAACGTTGCAAGTTGATTGGCTAAAAGCCATGCTAATAGCCAAATAACTTGTAACTTTTCTGTAAGAACAGAATTTGCGCATACGTTTTTCTTGCGAATAAATTCAAGAATCGAGCCCCTGACAATAAGTCTTTTAATCTCCTCACTTGCGAGTCTTGTAAACAAGTCCCAATTCGAAGAACTGGTGTCTGGGCTTGCTGCAGAAGAGATGGCGGGAATTGTGCATAACACTGTCACTCTACTATCAGAAGGAGCAGACGTAGACGGGAACGAGGAACTTGTGCGAAGAGAACTTGAACTTCCAGAAGGCACTTGACTATTTGCTTTGAACTTGTAGTTGGATGAGGTTCTGTGATCACATTACAAACATTAATTATGTCATCGACATTTGTCATGCAGAACTCAGGCTACAACACTTACTTTCTAGGTTTGATAATGTCCTCTAGGAATGTCAGGTCCTTGAACAACGCCCAAGTTGGTGTGTATGTGGGCTGATCAGCTCCAGCTCCAGACCTCAGCATAGAGTGCGCAACTTTCCTCCGCTCTTTTCCAAAGCGCTGTCTCAGGGCGTAAAATCTCTTCTCAGTAGCGGGACCTGACAATTAGATTATGTTTCAATCATTTAATTTCACAAAAATGCAAATAGTATTAAGTTATTACATTTATTATTACAGTATTATTATTAATTTCGGTAAAAGTTTACAATAACTTACACAGCTCGGATTACTTTGACCTTGACATATGTTGTCAAGGTCACCCTCCTGAGTGACCTTCAGAAGGTTTTAGTCGGCGGTCGCTGTTTATTAAAAAGTTATAAACAAAAAAAGTTTGACAAATATAGCAGTTATTTTGAGTATTGAAAGGCATAAACGACCTTGACCTTGACATATGTTGTCAAGGTCCCCCTCCTGAGTAACCTTCAGAAGGTTTTAGCTGGCGGTCATTGTTTATTAAAAAGTTATAAACAAAAATAGTTTGGTGGGAAAATTATTTAAAGCAGTGAATTGTTGGTATATTGAAAGAAAAGTTATTTAAAGCAGAGATTGGTAACTTTCCTTTCAATATACCAACAATTCACTGCTTTAAATAATTTTCCCCACCAAATTTTTTTTGTTTATTAAAAAGTTATAAACAACTTTCTAAGTTGAAGCACATACAAAGCACACATTTGTAAAGCGCGTCACTAACCTATAGGTTAGTGGCGCGCTTTACAAGTATGTGCTCTCTAAGTTGAAGCACATACAAAGCACACACTTGTAAAGCGCGCCACTAACCTATAGGTTAGTGACGCGCTTTACAAGTATGTGCTTTGTAAGTTGAAGCACATACTCGCGAAATAAAGTGTTCTCTGCTTTAAAAAAAAACGTAATATTAGTCGTTTATGCCTTCCAATACTCAAAATAGCTGCTATATTTTCCAAACTTTTTTTGTTTATAACTTTTTAATAAACAGCGACCGCCGACTAAAATCTTCTGAAGGTCACTCAGGAGGGTGACCTTGACAACATATGTCAAGGCCAAGGTCATCGGTGAGGTTGGACCTTTTATGCATATTTACCGATAATCTACCTATTAATTCTTACATTCCATTAAGTTGTATAATATGTTATTGCGTTATTGGAAGGTGACTCAGGAAAGGTCACAGGATAACGTCGAATAACTTCTGACACTATGTATCTTTTTATATATATATATATAACAATATATTTATTCAGTAATATCAAATAAATTGTCATTACAGTTCGATTCACAATGGTTTATTTCACTCGCGTGGTGTTACATTGAGATCGGTTATTACAGTTCGCGTGTAGCGCGTCAAATCGAGAAAACTTGATTTAATTCGGTGTTCGATGCGCACTCGGGTATCTACGGTTGTATCGAGAATGTCGAACGATTCTCCCGATAGATTGTCCTTGGTGTCGTATTCGGTTATCGAGACACGAAGATATCTCAAGTATCGATCGCACTACTGATCGCGTAACAATTTCCCGGATATCGCTCCGTACGCGGGCCTCGACGGTTGTAACGAGACGCTCGAGATCGCTCGCGAATACACTCGGTATCGGAAACGTGTTAGCACTTCGAGATCTCCCGACGGACTGCCTCGAGCCATCGCGCTCCGCTGGGCTCATCCCCTCCTGTGGCGGTTACCCCCACTCTTGTTATTCACAAGTCGTCACGTGAACACTGCGTGTCGGCAACTGCGTATCTCGTAAACAAGTTTGACAAACACGCAGGAATGTGCGAGCGGTTTCTATAGCGATTCAACTCAATCGAAAATGCTTATACATATCTTCGAAATATTTCATATAACTTACAATATGCGCGATAATGCCATTTTCGGAACTTTACATTTCAGGATGGAATTTCGCGACTCGGCTTTGCATGCGTGCTCGTCAACGTCGGTTGATTACGTATATAGTGCGTTTTCCCGGCGATGACGTTCGTGCAGGAGTCTCGGTGCACGAAGACTAAATTTGGTAAATATGCAGAATAGTGGCCCCCTCACCGATTTCGTTGAACTTAGGCTTAATCGACGCGTTTTTGCGTGAAATGAAAGAACCTGGCAGAAAAAAGTGTCGCTCTGCCCCGCGAAGCGAGATATTAACAGTTAAAGTTGACGACTATCAGGTTATGAAACCTGTCATACCGACGCGATGTAGCGACTGGTAGCGACCACGAACATGCCCTGCGGCCACATGCGCATGCTCCGTAGTCGCACGCGTATGCAAAAGTGCGCGAATTGAAAACCTATGTATACTTATAATGCGTATCGCTTGACTTTCGATGATAAATATGTCGCAGCCACATGGTGTACAGGGTGCTTCTGCAACATACACATCATTATGTCGGGTTGCCTAGCTGCTTACCGACAGGGGCAAGCTTTATTGGGCTTGCAGAATACGATTAGAACGCAAGTTTGGCGTAAAGTGTGGAAAGGGAAGTTTGTTTTTATTACTCAGGTATAGTGTATAATTATAAATTTTGATAATATAAATAAAAATAATACAGATAACATAACGAAAATACATTCAAGGAACAAATTAAAATAAAAAATATTTTATCTTAATTTATGCTTATAATAAATGTTTTATTACTTATGACTACCATTTTCTTCTTAGCATGAAGCAATTGTGCGCATTAAATTTTTTATCACTCGTTTTAACATGAGCGGAGTGATTTCTGCACCCGTTACAAATTCTATTTTTTAGAATTTATGCATTTTCTGGCAAAGTTTGGTATACTTTATTTTTTAAGAAACCCCGTGTGAAAAAGTTTATAGGTGTGAGATCCAGAAAGCGTGGTGGCCACTTTTGAGGACTGTGAAACAATCCATCATTTATTCTTTTTATTTAGGATGGTTCGCGCCAAAAGAAAAGTATGGGCAGGATGTCCATTCTGTTAGATCATCACTTCTAATCTATTAGAAAACCAAAATAGAATAAATTCTGCATAATAATGTGCATGCATTCAAATTGACCTGAATAAATGCGGGGCGATGATATAATTTTAATTTTTATAATTCCAAACCATACATTCACAGTCTATATGCTCTGAATATTTCTTTTATGTGGATTGCGCACAGCATAATGATGCTCATTATGTCTGTTTATACATTGGTCGCTTGTAAAAATTGCTTTGTTAAAAATAGATCAGAGA
The DNA here is from genome assembly GCA_035220615.1 of Leptothorax acervorum. Taxonomy (NCBI): domain Eukaryota; kingdom Metazoa; phylum Arthropoda; class Insecta; order Hymenoptera; family Formicidae; genus Leptothorax; species Leptothorax acervorum. The sequence continues at coordinate 862,918 of JASTWQ010000060.1, forward strand.
ATTTTTCAAAAATACATTATTTTCGGCATTATTAAAATCCACCTGTATAAACTGAATATTTTAATATAAAATTGACGACACAAGTTGATAAACAGCAAAACCGTCTACTATGTTGGTACAAAAAGTTAAAAATAAATTTTTAAACAAACTTACATATTTAATAGGTTATTCACAAAAATTTAATTGCAGATTACAAGTTTCAAGATTTTATCATTTATAAATTTTTTTTTATTGAAGCTAGGTATAAGTTTTTGTATTGTATTTCGTTTAAATGGATGCTAACCTAGGGAATGTTTAATAATTTTATGAACGGTAACATGGTTTATGTTCAAGTCTCTGGCAATTGCTCTTGTGTTTGAATGAGGATTATAATAGGCTCATAAGAGCCTGTTGAACAGCATCAATGTCTGCTGTCTCCTCTTCAGAACATCCACGTTGGCTTGCTGAATTTATATAATAACCCATGATATTTTCAATTTATTACAAAGGCAGAGAAAGAAACTTTAGCCTGTTATATAGTTCAAAAATTTATGAACGCAAAATGCAGTTGCTTGTTTTTTATTTTCTTGACTCATTATAGATAAGAATCATGTTCATTAGCTGTGCATTTTAATAGTTTTAGCGCCAGCAATATGTTATTCTTTGGATTCTTACCTTTCCCGCACTCCTCCCTCCCACCGCTTCATAGCTTTCAATTGTCAAACAAAAGTTTGATAGAAGTTGGATAATGGCGTAGTAGTACTACATGTCATATTCAAGATAAGATATAATGGAACCCGAAAGAAATCATTATTCGAATAAAGAATTAACGGACATGATTCTTATTTATGGCGAGTGTCAAAAGAATCAAAGGTACGCAGCTGCACTTTACGCTCAGAGGTTTCCAGATAGACAACATCCGGACCATGCTTTCTTTCACCGTCTTTGTAAGAGATTGGAAACAAATGGACAATATTATAAACCCACCAAACGCATCCATGTTCCGCAGAGGAGACAAGAGACAATTGATGCTGTTCAACAAGCTCTTATGGCAAATCCCCATACAAGCACAAGAGCAATTGCCAGAGATTTAAATATAAACCGTATTACCACTCACAAAATTATTAAACATTCCCTGGGTTGGCATCCATTTAAACAACATACAACACAGAAACTTAAACCTGGTGATATGCCACGACGTATAAATTTTTGTGACTGGCTCATTGACCACGTAAGTTTGTTTAAAAATGTATTTTTAATTCTTTTGTAGCAATTGTAGAAAAGCCAGACGTTGTTGCCATTTACGAGCTTGTATCGTCAATTTTATACTAAATTACTCAACAAATTAAGAAAGGGCAAAAAGCCGTAACAGGACGTTTGTGTCGAATAATTTTTAATACAAATTCTCTAATATCTATCTATTCCAGCTGACTGCGCGCCGAGCAGAAAGACCCGTACGTATAATTGAAAAAACAAACAATTTAATTTTTTATGCTAATAAGCATCTTATATGTAGACGAACTGTAAGAAATTTATTGCCAAAAAATATCACCTCAGCCAAGGTTTAAAACAGATCTTTCTGTTCCAAACAAATGGCTGTGTTTTAAGTCCAACAAATTGGCGCGCAGTTAGTTCACAGTTGGAAAATTTGTATTAAATTTAACATGAATTACATGTCCCAAACGGTCCATTTTTGTGTTAATTTAACATGATATGGATGTGTTAAATGATATCACTAATACTATGTTAATATTTCAACAAAAAAGAAATGTAATTTTGATCGCAATTTAAAATTAATTGGGTGTATAATTAACATAACTTTTATGATAGAATAACATATAAGAAATGTTCTTTTTACATTTTACAACACTCTTTACATATCTTTTACATTATCAACATTATTTTTCTGTAAATTTTAACACATTTAATAAATACGTGTAAATTATGTTACTTTAATATATTTTTTAAATTATTTTAATAAATTTACATTTTATTTTTGTTAAGTTTAGTTAACATAGCAAACATGTGTTAAATTTACACATGAATATGTTGATTACTTAATAAAAAAATATTAACAAGATCGTAAGTGGACTGTTTTCAATACAAATACACAACATTTTTTATTGTACGATGAGATACATTTACTTCGCCAGTGTATAAATAACAAAATTTTCTTAATCGACGAAACTGGCAATCACTCCTGACGGTCACAAACGTCAGGACTCTTTAGACCGAGAATCCGGTCCTTCTGTCAAAACGCTTAAAATTAAGCACCTTAAATTAAGATGGAAAAATTCCCTCTCCCTTCCCTAATTAAATCGATATCGATTTAATATTAAAATCACTGTAAAAACTTATTGCGAAAAATATTACCCCAGCCAGGGTTCGAACCTGGAATCTCCCGCATTCCGTTCGGGTGTCTTAACCAATTCGACTACCAGGGCATGTGGTAATATTTATCGCAATAGTACATCTAAACAATCATAAGATGGAACACCGATATTTCACGTCGACGGTGTATATTCAACGATGAGATACATTTACTTCGCCAGTGTATAAATAACCAAATTTTCTTAATCGACGAAACTGGCAATCACTCCTGACGGTCACAAACGTCAGGACTCTTTAGACCGAGAATCCGGTCCTTCTATCAAAACGCTTAAAATTAAGCACCTTAAATTAAGATGGAAAAATTCCCTCTCCCTTCCCTAATTAAATCGATATCGATTTAATATTAAAATCACTGTAAAAACTTATTGCGAAAAATATTACCCCAGCCAGGGTTCGAACCTGGAATCTCCCGCATTCCGTTCGGGTGTCTTAACCAATTCGACTACCAGGGCATGTGGTAATATTTATCGCAATAGTACATCTAAACAATCATAAGATGGAACACCGATATTTCACGTCGACGGTGTATATTCAACGATGAGATACATTTACTTCGCCAGTGTATAAATAACAAAATTTTCTTAATCGACGAAACTGGCAATCACTCCTGACGGTCACAAACGTCAGGACTCTTTAGCTTAATTTTAAGCGTTTTGACAGAAGGACCGGATTCTCGGTCTAAAGAGTCCTGACGTTTGTGACCGTCAGGAGTGATTGCCAGTTTCGTCGATTAAGAAAATTTTGTTATTTATACACTGGCGAAGTAAATGTATCTCATCGTTGAATATACACCGTCGACGTGAAATATCGGTGTTCCATCTTATGATTGTTTAGATGTACTATTGCGATAAATATTACCACATGCCCTGGTAGTCGAATTGGTTAAGACACCCAAACGGAATGCGGGAGATTCCAGGTTCGAACCCTGGCTGGGGTAATATTTTTCCCAATAAGTTTTTACAGTGATTTTAATATTAAATCGATATCGATTTAATTAGGGAAGGGAGAGGGAATTTTTCCATCTTAATTTAAAGTGCTTAATTTTAAGCGTTTTGACAGAAGGACCGGATTCTCGGTCTAAAGAGTCCTGACGTTTGTGACCGTCAGGAGTGATTGCCAGTTTCGTCGATTAAGAAAATTTTGTTATTTTTTATTGTGTTGGAATAAATATTAGAAAAATTCGTATTAAAAATTATTTAACACGAACATCCTGTTACGGTTCTATGCTCTTCCTTAATTCGTTAATTTTAAATCATGTGGGCCTTACTGATATTATCTAAATTACTCATATGCAGGTGGATTTGAATGATATCGAAAATGATATATTTTTGAAAAACATTCTCTGGTCTGACGAAGCAATTTTTGGAAGCGATGGATGTATAAACAGACACAATGAGCATCACTATGCAGAGCACAATCCTCACTGCATAAGAGACATAAATATTCAAGGTAGATGGACTGTGCATGTGTGGCTTGGAATTGTAGATCATATTATTGGTCCAGAATTTATTGAGGGTAATATGAACGCAAATTATTACGCAAATTTTCTTCTCCATCGGCTTGATGAACTCCTCGAGGATGTGCCACTGGCTACACGATTAGAAATGACACTCCAACAAGATGGACATCCCGGCCATACTTCAATTGTGGCGAGAAATATATTGCATCAAAAATTTCCTGAGAGATGGATCGGACTTCATGGTCCTCAAGAGTGACCACCACGCTCCCCGGATCTCACGCCCTTGGATTTTTTTACATGGGGCTTTTTAAAAAATAAAATTTATGAAACTCTGCCGGAAAATGTAGAAGCGTTAAAAAATAGAATTCGCAACGCGTGTGCAGAGATCACTCCTCTTATGCTTCAACGAGTGAGAAAAAATTTAATGCGCAGAATCGCTTTGTGTTTAGAACAAAATGGTAGTCATATTGAACATTTGTTGTAAGCATTTTAAAATAAAAAATTGTTCAAATTTGTTCCTTGTATTTTTGTTATCACACAGTAAAAAATTGTGTGTTAAATTTAACATATTTCACATGTTCCAATTTATCCATTCTAATTTTTATGTTAATTTAACAGAAGACAAATATGTAATATGAAGACTAACACAAGTAACATGTGAAAATTTAACACAAAAATGTAACATGTCACCAAGAATTTTTTTTTTATATATAAATTGTATTATTTTAACTCACAGGAACAGTGAATATCAATTCCACGCAGAAAAGTCAAAATAACACAACGACAATATGTTACTTTAACATAAGAATACATTAAAAATTTAACACAAAAATTTCTACACAGGTAGAAATCCACTTAAATACAAAACGTTTTTACCGTGTTTCTGTATTAATTTTATTTATATTATCAAATTTTATAATTATACACTATAATATAGAGTGGTAAAAATTAATCTCACTTTACTCACTTTACGCCGAACTTGCATTCTGATCTTATTCTACAAGCTCAGTAAAGCATGCCCCTGTCGGTAAGCAGCTAGGCAACCCGACATAATGATGTGTATGTTGCAGAAGCACCCTGTACACACACAAACGCAGGGAGGGGGGTGCAAGCACCCCCTCCGCCGGTAAACAGGGTGGACCTCGCTTTACAACTTAGCATAGGTTAGTGACGCGCTTTACAAGAATGTGCTTTGTATGTGCTTCAACTTACAAAGCGCATACTTATAAAGCGCGTCACTAACCTATAGGTTAGTGGCGCGCTTTACAAGTATGTGCTTTGTATGTTCTTCAACTTACAAAGCGCATACTTATAAAGCGCGTCACTAACCTATAGGTTAGTGGCGCGCTTTACAAGTATGTGCTTTGTATGTGCTTCAACTTACAAAGCGCATACTTGTAAAGCGAGGTCCACCCTGCCTATCGGCGGAGGGAATGCGTAGGGGGTCCGAAAGCCCACCCTTGCACCCCCCCGCGTGTGTGTGTGTGCGTACACCATGTGACTGCGACATATTCATCATCAAAAGTCAAGCGATATGCATTATAAGTATACATAGGTTTTAAATTCGCGCACTTTTGCATGCGCGTGCGGCCACGGAGCATGCGCATGTGGCCGCAGGGCATGTTCGTGGTCGCTATCAGTCGCTACATCGCGTTGGTATGATAGCTTTCATAACCTGATAGTCGTCAACTTTAACTGTTAATATCTCGCTTCGCGGGGCAGAGCGACACTTCTTTCTGCCAGATTCTTTCGTTTCACGCAAAAACGCGTCGATTAAGCCTAAGTTCAACAAAATCGGTGAGGGGGCCACTATTCTGCATATTTACCCTAAATTTTAACAAGAATGCGATATTTACGCTCCTTGGCGTCTCATTAAGGCTGCGTTCCGTTTGACGCTTTCAGCGCTGTAAGCATCGCTCCATCTTCGTTTGATATACGATGTGCAACGAAGACAGAATGATGCTTACAGCGCTGAAAGCGCCAAACGAAACGCAGCCTAAGACGCTTATAACATTTATTTCGTTATTGGATGTCTGTGCACGAACTTTGTTGCACAGGCATCGGAATCGAACAAGACCGCGATAAACGTGCCACTCGTCGTCCGGCGAACGCGCTCGCATCGCCGCTTTTCCCCAACACGGCTCGTGCAACGACTTTGTTGCACCACCGTCGGATCGACACGCGTCCTTGACCCTCGTACTATTCGGCGTCCCACGAAGCCATATATAGCGTTCATTTTGTTACATAACCTCTGTGCATCGACTTTGTTGCACAGTCGGTGAATTTGCTTGAAATCATAATTACCGGCTTCGTTGGTGCTCGACTAACACGGATCTATCGACCTTTTGCGCGAGAGTTGTCTGTGCACGGACTTTGTTGCACAGGCGTTGGACTTTGATGCGAACCCTATAATCGTGTCTGTTGACACCCAATACACACATTGAACACGTCTCCCCCAGGAGAAGTCTCTGTGCAGCCATCTTGTTGCACACTCAACGGATTTTCACGGGGACACGTGAGGCGTGTACCTCGTGACTCATAATCATTCTCTGTACCATCTTCTCCCGCAGAAGACGTGTGTGCACGCATCTCGGTGCACGGAAATCGGTAAAGGTGAAAATCACATTTTCGGCTTTATTCGGTGCCAACTCAAGTCATCACGGTGTTATATTTCATGAAAATTATTAGTAACTCGATTTTCGTGCACACCGTGTCATCTTCATTATAACATGCGCGGATGCATGTAGCCAATTACACCTCCGCTCGATAACGCCGAATCACGGATTTTCCCTATCCACTTATAGATATGTTCATAAAGGAACGTGACATTGGGGAAAATCAATATAAACTTTATTTACCACATTGTAAATCGGACCGATTCGTATTGACAGGAAATAATATTTAACGCCACGCTTGGCGTTTAAGGAAAACAAAATAAGTTTATCCCGGCCATCGAATGTTAAATAAACGAACGAAATACGTCAGATAATTAGCTACGATGCGTGAACATAAAAGAAAAGAATATTTTTACAATACATGTCACGCTACTTGGCTCGGGATAATAATAACGGTGTGAACGCGCTCGCTCACACGTGCTGGTTGGGCGCGGCTTGCACCGGGTCGGTCAGGCTGGACTCACCGTCGTCTCCTCCGGTCGCCGACTCTGCCTGCTTCGTCCTCGATGCAGCTTCCGGCTGCAACATCTCGTTCATCGACTATACAGTAATAACAAATCGCTAGAAAACCGTATCAACGTTTCCAAATAATCGAGATATACTTACCTTCTACTGAATAAGTGAGCCTTGCACCGATCTGCATCCATGCTGCGGTCTTCACATTCACATTGCTGTTTTCAGTTTTATTATATAAAAATCGATTAGCTCGGACAACGGCAATTAGCTCTCGGTCACTGCTGAGCAGGCTGAGCTCATTTTCCGAGCAAAGGGATTCCATGTCCGACATATTGCAGGTAAATAACAAAAACACCGGCTCCTGTCACGTGCGCTTTTGTCTTACTGCCTACTGTCGAGCTCTCATTGGCTGAGAGTAAGGCAGCAGACCGTTGGAAATGGAATTCAACTATTTCGCTTACTGCCTTACTCTACGCCCTAAATACACCGGAAAACCAGTTTATACTTTACGTCTTACAGCCTTAATACACTACTCCTGCTGCCATTGTAGACGACGCATAATAGAACGCCGTGGGGTTTGCTGACTAAATTCAGCTGCTCGATTTTGTTCGTTCTGTGAGGAGCGAGAGCATCTATTTGTACGTTGTTTTGAGGTTGTTGCACATTTTCAGGTTGAGGAAAATTATCCCGTTCAAGTTCGCGTTCAACTTTGTTTTCAACTTCACATTCAACTTCACGTGTATTTGGTATTTTCCAATAAAAATCATTATCTTGCAAGTTCTCGACTACGGGAGTATTTTCCCCAATAGAACGCATTTGATTAGCGCGTCTAATCCAGAAGCGACCATCATGAAGTCTTATTCTATAATGCAGTTTTTTTAATCTTTCGGTGATTCTACCGAATTTCTATTTTAGTTCCGCGGAATAGTTTCTACAAGCTACTCTTTCATTGCATTCAAAAGACTTATTAGACTTTTCCAGATTTACAATATTTTCTTCTTTCGTAGGACGGATTAAGTCTTGTACATAGCTTTCTACCTATAAACATTTCCGCTGGTGACTTACTAGTTAACGCATGTGACATAGATCTGTATTGCAATAATATTTTACTTAAAGCTAAATTAATGTTCGCTGAATCGCAGAATTCATGCGTCGCAATGATTGTTTGAGCGTTTAAATGAATTTCTCGGTTTGGCCGTTTGTCGCGAGATTGTACGGAGCCGTTAATTTATGTTGAATCCCGTTTAATTTTAGAAATTGCTGGAATTCGTGTGAAACAAACCTTCTTCCGTTATCAGTAACTATGGTTCGTGGAAGGCCAAAAGTAGCGAATATCTGTCTACATTTCTCAATTGTTGTTTTGGCCATAATGTCCTTGACAACATGTACTTCGGGCCATTTCAAATAAGCGTCAACTAAGATTAAGAACATTTTACATAAAAACGGTCCTGCAAAATCAATATGAATTCGTTGCATTGGAGCCGACGCAGGCTGCCAAATAACACGTCTACTTTTGGTGGATCATTCCTGTGTGCATTGCAATTTGCACAATTCTTGGCTAATGCCTCTATATCTTGATCTATATTGAACCACCAGCAATAACCGCGGGCTAAATTTTTTATTTTAGCTATTCCGAAGTAACCCCCTGAGAAAAAATGATTAGATATAATTATATATAATTATATTTGGTATATATATAATTATATATGTTTTTATATGGGGTTATATCTAATTACACATGTGCAATCAGTGGTCCCACATACAACCAGATATAGCATCATATCTAATTGTATTGTATAAATGTATATGAAGCCAGATATAATAATATATGAGTATAGTGTACCCTACACATAACTAGATATAGTATTATATACAACTATATATATGCAGTCATATATAGCCAGATATATTAATGTGACTAATCTGGTACTATATACAACCAGATATAGCACCATATCAAATTGTATATAAATGTATGTGAAGCTAGATATAATGATATGTAAGTAGTGTACCCTACATATAACTATATATAGTATTGTTGCGCCCGTGCTGAGACGCCCGTTACATCGCCGCGAGTTGCGAAGCGTCCCTGACGACCAGCTGTTTATGGATTTATCGATTGACTACGAAAGTGTTTGTTTTGTTCTGAGCCGCCGTCTCCGAGCGGACGTGTCAACTCGAATCTTAGTTTTATTCGTGTGTTCTAATAAACGAATCTTTCAGTTTCTTGATTGTGTCGCTTCATTGACCGCGAGTGCCGGTTGAGCGAGTGAGTGAGAGTGAGAGCGGTGAGACGCGTACGCGGACTCGGCGAGCGCAACATTTTTGGGGGCTCGTCCGGGATCGGACGAGCGACCGCGGATTGGACGAGCGACCGTGGAACAGACGAGCGGGATGGCCTCTTCGGCGCCTTCCTCAAGGAAGAGGGCTCGGGCTGGGACACCACAGCCGGACGTCCCGGAAGCGTCGACCTTAGCGGCGACTCTGCAGGCCGTTATTGTGGAAGTGCGGCTGCTGCGCGAAGAGCAAGCGCGAAGGGAGGCGCAGCATACGGAAGAGCTACGACGTCGGGACAAGGAGCGAGCGGAGGAGCTGCGGCGCCGGGATGAGGAGCTACAATGTCTCCGAAGCTCTATACAGCTAAGTTCTTCCATAAATAGAGCGACCGAGGAAACGTGGAGTTCGGGGGTGCGTTCTGCGTTACCCGGTTGGGTGATGAGCGCGCGGGTCCGTCGGCTTATGGCGTGTTTCCGGGAGTAAGCGGCGCGCGAGCGTATCCGGCGGTTCGTACCGCATTTCCGGGAGCGAACGACGCGCGCGCGGAGCTGGGTTATAAGCTCAAGCCCGACGTTTACGACGAGACGGTTCCGTTGCGGGAGTTTTTCTCTCAATTCGAGATTATCACGCGTGCGAATCAGTGGAGCGACGAGTCAAGAACTATCGCCCTGGCCTCGTGCTTAAGGGGAAAGGCGCGCTCAATTTTGGATTCGGTCGAAAACATTGGGAGCCTGGACTACGCGGAGTTGAAGTAGAAGCTAGTTACGCTTTGGGGAGGTGCACCTTTCTCAGAATTATTATTCCCTGTTCACAAATCGAAAACAGAAATTCGGGGAGGATTTTGCGTCACTCGGTTCTGAGCTAGAGAGACTTGCCCGCTTAGCGTACCCCGAGTGCCCTTACGCGGTCCGGGATAAAGTTGCGTGCTCGCAATTTATTTCGGCGCTCTCGGACGGCTTTGTTAAGAGATCTCTCCAATTGGAAGGAGTTACCTTCTTGAAATTGGCAGTTGAGAGGGCAAAAGCTGTTAAGGCTATTCACGGGGAAAATTTTGGAGGTTATGAGAGAAGAAAGGAGAATTTTGGTGAGCGTTTCGAAAAAGGGGAGAAGAAGGACGACGCGTATAGTAAAAGTGAGGAAAAGCTTGAGGGACAGAAGGAGGAAAATGGCCGCAAGGGTTTCTCGCGTAATAATCGGTTCCGCACTTCCTCAAAGGAATGCTGGCTTTGTGGAAAAGTCGGGCATTTCCGGGCGGAATGTCTCGGGAACACGAGAAAGGGAAACGCGGATTAGTTACTCTCGGCGGGGGGAGAGTGACCTGCGCGAATAAAACCCCGGTTGTTGAAATACGTTCCGTTAGCAATAATAAGTGTAATTATTTTAATTTCTGTTATAAGGGGAAAGTTAATGGGAAGGATTGTAATTTTAAAATTGACACGGGTTCCGATGTCTCTATTTTAAGTAGAAAGTTCCTTGAGGAGATTAAGGGAAAAATTCGGGTAGAAAATTGTTTTCTTCGCTATCCTACGGGGGAGAGGGTCCCTGTAAAGTTTAAAGTAGAAGTTGAAGTTCAAATCGGAGAATTCTTGGAAAAGGTTTTGATGTTCGTGGCTGAAATTAGTGACGAATGTTTACTAGGAGGAGACTTCTTGAAAATCGTAAATTTAGGAAGAACTTTTGATTCGGTTTTTGGAAAAATAGAGCCAAGTGATGGGAAAGTTTTGAATTGCTCTCGGGTAGTGAATTCTTTCGAAAAAGTCCCTCCCTTCTTAAGGGAGCTATATAAAAAAAATTCTGGAAATCTTAATAAAGAACAGAAGGGAGTTTTTGCTGAATTTTTAAATAAGTTTCAGGATGTCTTTTCTGAAAAAATTGTCGCGGGGAATTGTGGAGTCGTCAGTCATGAGATTAACCTGGAGAAAGAAACTACTCCAATTAAGCAAACTCCCCGACGTATTCCTTTTCGTATGCGAAAGGAGGTCGACGAAATAATTGAGGAGATGAGAGAACAGGGCGTTATTGAAGAGTCACATAGCCCTTGGATTTCACCAGCTGTTCTCGTAAGGAAGAAAAATGGTTCGATTCGTTTTTGCATTGATTTCCGGAAGGTAAATGGAGTAATTAAAAAGGATTCTTATCCCTTACCCAGGATAGACGATATCTTGGATCAGTTATCAGGTAACAGTTGGTTCTCTACTCTAGATCTTAAGAGCGGTTATTGGCAAATTAAGATCCGTCCGGAAGATCGTGAGAAAACAGCTTTTTCTATCGGGAAGGGACTATGGCAATTTACAGTAATGCCTTTTGGTCTGTGCAACGCCTCTGCCACATTTCAGCGATTAATGGAAAAAGTCCTACAAAAATTATTATCAAAGATTTGTTTATTATACTTGGACGATGTAATCATTTTTGGTAGAAGTTCCGAAGAGATGTTTAAGAATTTAGAAAAAGTATTTTCTCAATTACGTTCGTCTAATTTGAAAATTAATCTAAAAAAATGTGTGCTTTTTGAAAAAAAGGTTAAATATTTGGGACATGTAGTTTCGGCAGAAGGCGTTGCTACGGATCCCGATAAGATTGCTGCCGTGAAAGATTGGAAGATTCCTCATTCTAAGAAATTGTTGCGTAGTTTTCTCGGTTTTTGTTCATATTACCGGAAATTCGTAAAAGGTTTCTCTTCCATAGTTAAACCCCTTTTTTACATTGACTGGAAATCAGGTTAAATTTATTTGGGGGGACGAGTGTCAGTTATTTTGAGAATCTGAAACGAGTGTTGACGTCTCCCCCGTTGCTTTCTTTCCCGAAAGGGGAGGGTGAGTTCGTGTTAGACACAGACGCCTCTAACATCGGCATCGGAGCGGTGTTATCGCAGATTCAAGAGGGGCAGGAAAAGGTCATTGCGTATTTTAGCCGTGTGTTAAGCAGGACGGAAAAGAATTATTGTGTTACTCGACGGGAGTTACTAGCAATAGTGGATTCGGTCAAATCTCTTCGACATTATCTTTTGGGTCGTAAGTTTATTATCCGCACAGATCATGCTTCCCTTGGATGGCTCATGTCCTTTATGAATTTAGAGGGACAATTAGCTCGCTGGCTGGAGAAGCTCCAGCAGTATGACTTCGAGATTGTCTACCGAAAGGGACTTTCACACGGAAACGCCGATGATCTATCCAGGCGCCAGTGTGAAGAAAACGGCTGTACGTTTTGCAAAAGAATAGAGAGGAGGAATGTCGGGGAGCTGGAGAAGACAGTCGCACGAATAATTTTAGAGGGGGAGACTTTGGAAGAATGGAGAAAGGAGCAGCAGGAGGATCAGGGTATTGCAATAATTTATCGAGAAAAAGAAGTGGGGGAATATCCGACTCGATCCGAGATCTCCGCGACAGACGTTTTAGCGCGGATTTATTTATTGGGATGTTCTTGTTTTGAAAAATGGCGTTCTCTATAAGAGATGGGAAGCCCCTAATTTGAAATCCAGGGTTTTTCAACTTGTGGTGCCACGGAGTCGAATTAAGCAGATTCTAGAGGAGGCACACGATTCTTCGTCAGGAGGACATTTTGGAATAAACAAGACCCTAGAGAGAATCCGAAAACGATTTTACTGGGCAACCTGTAAACGGGACGTGGAGGACTGGTGTAGGTCTTGTGAGATCTGTGTTGCAAAGAAGGGCCCCTCGGGAAAAGGAAAGTCTCCGTTGCAGATCTACAATGTAGGAGCACCTTTTGAAAGAGTCCAGATGGACATTCTTGGGCCTCTCCCATTGACTAAGTCTGGAAACAAGTATTTGTTAGTAATTGTGGATTGTTTCACTAAGTAGGTGGAAGCGTTTTCTTTGAAAAATATCAGGGCAAGAATAGTAGCTGAAACTTTTGTTAGTCAGTTTATTTCTCGACATGGAGTTCCCTTTGAAGTCCATACGGATCAGGGGAGGAATTTTGAGTCAAGGCTTTTCGCGGAGGTAGTGGAACTTCTCGGGATTAGAAAGACGAGGACTTGCATCCACAGTCAGATGGCCAAGTCAAAAGACAGCACCAAACAATCATAAACTACTTGGCTAAGTATATCTCCGAAAATCAGAAGGATTGGGATCGGTGGATTCCCTTATTTCTTTTGGCTTATAGATCTTCGAAACATGAGGTCACTGGAGTGACTCCTGCAGAGATGTGTTGTGCCCAAGATCTTAGGTTACCCTTGGACCTGTAACAAGGAAGCCCTCCGGTTCTTCAGGAGGAAAGGCCTAGATCGGAAGGCGGGTTCGTCAAAGGATTGAGAGAAAAGTTAGAGGAGATTCATTCTGTGGTTAGAAAAAGGATGAAGGTTAAGTCTTCTAAGGTGAAAACCTGGTACGACCGAGGAGCTAGGAGAAATCCTCTTCGCGAGGGACAGAGAGTATGGTTCTTTAATCCTCGAAGGAGGAAGGGGAAAGCCCCGAAGTTGCAGAGTAGCTGGGAGGGTTCTTTCTTAATTGTGAAAAAAATAAGTGATGTGGTGTTTTGTATTCAAAGGACACCTAGGCACAAAAAGAAAATTGTACATGCGGATAGGTTAGCTCCTTTTTCGGAGAGAACAATAAGGAATTCTTAGGGAATCGGAACCCGGAAGGCTGTTTGGAAGTTTTTCTTTTTTTAAAAAAAGGTTTACGTTTTATCAATGTTACTGCGTGTTATTTTATTTCTTTTTGTTGTAGGAAAGTTTCCGTTCCTGGGGGATAAGAAGAGTTTTTTGAGGGATTTGAAGCGGTTCGTCATTCAACCGTTTTTCTTTCTGCCAAGTTGTCGACTTTTGGAAGAAGCCGCCTGCCCACGGTTTTTGACCCATGGTTTTCCCGTGGGCCATAGGGCGAATGCCGGGCGGGGACTCGGGGAGCCCTGCGGGGCGCAGGGTCCATGGAAAGTCCCCCCCCCCCCCCTTGTCCGAAAAACTCAGGAGCTGCGTCGTAAAGAGGACGGCGACTGCGAGGGCGAAAGAGGAATTGCGCGAAGAAAGGACACGGTTTCCTCTACGAGGAGAATTGGGGAGTCGTCCGAGAGTAGGCTTTGGGGGGAGGCTGGCCAGCTCCCTCCAAGGTAGAAGCTGAATGGAGACTAGCCCGAGGAAGCGGATTGGGACTGAAGAGGATGGAGCCCGGTAACCCGTTGCAGCAGCTCGGGGTAGGGCGAGGTCCGTCCACGTGCCCTGGAGTCCGCAGCTGGAGGAGCCGTTGGGACGCTGCCCTCCAGGATTGTCGGGACGACAATCTTGAAGAAGGAGGGCAGTGTTGCGCCCGTGCTGAGACGCCCGTTACATCGCCGCGAGTTGCGAAGCGTCCCTGACGACCAGCTGTTTATGGATTTATCGATTGACTACGAAAGTGTTTGTTTTGTTCTGAGCCGCCGTCTCCGAGCGGACGTGTCAGCTCGAATCTTGGTTTTATTCGTGTGTTCTAATAAACGAGTCTTTCAGTTTCTTGATTGTGTCGCTTCATTGACCGCGAGTGCCGGTTGCGCGAGTGAGTGAGAGTGAGAGCGGTGAGACGCGTTCGCGGACTCGGCGAGCGCAACAGTATTATATACAACTATATATGCAGTCATATATAGCCAGATATATTAATATGACTAATCTGGTCCTATATACAACCATATCTAATTGTATATAAATGTATGTAAAGCCAGATATAATGATATGTGAGTAGTGCACCCTACATATAACTAGATATAGTATTATATACAACATAAGAAGCATTTATATCCTCGTAAATTATATATGATTATATATAATCATATATAAACACATTACATTTTTAATTTCGTATTATCCGATAGATGGAATTCGTTGGGATCTGTTTCTCGTATTTAAAATTTGACCAACAATGGTATAAAAACGGTATTAAGAGACATTACAGTGTCTCGCGCCAAGTGATATAAATCACGGTACGGCATAACTTTTGTATTAGTTGTATTGTGGAGTCCACTCGTTACTTTTATAATAAAGTGGCACATTTTTAGTGAATAAAACCCAAAAAAGCCTAATTTTATTATATATAACTATATATGGTCATATAATTATATTTAGTTATATACAATTATATGTGGTTATATATAATTATATATAATTTTATACAGTTATATCGGGCCATTTTTTATATCTAATTATATCTAATGTCGATTTTATATAAACATATGTGATTATATCTAATCATTTTTTCTCGGGCCGTATGTAGTTCCTTTAAAATTTTAGAACGCAAATCCTTAGGGACAACAACTCTGTGTCCTCGCATGGCTACGTTCCAAAACTCTACTCTGAGTAGCAGGGTTAACCCTACGCCGTTCCAAAACGCGAAGTAAGTAACTATATGGGCGGAGCCTATTCGTTCCAAAAGTGAGAGTAAAGTAACCCCGGAGTTAACTCTATGAACCCTGCTTCCGAGGTGGGTTAGGAGAGTAAACTCTACTAAATTTAAATATAAACGCGGGATCTTAGAACATAATAAGCGCAATTGCCTCTATACTCCGCGGAAACGTTGGTCGTTGCTGTGATAAGTAAGAAATATAATATTAATAAACATATTAGATAAAGTATTTTATACATCACATATAATAAATAAGCATATTAATTTCTTTTTTAATGGTTTTTTAGTCTGTTTTAGGATTGAGAGTTACTTTCAAAAAAAGTAAGATTTATTAGGTTAGGTTAAGGTTAACTTTCAATCCTAAAACATTGTTAAAGTATTATACAGTATTATACATCGTTGAGCTTCCATTTTATTCGTTGCTAATACTACTTTTTCACGTTCCAAATCGTTCAACCAGAGTAACTTACTCTGGGCTTACTCTCTCCCCACTACCTTGGGTTCTTTAGAGTTGACGGAGTAGAGTTTTGGAACGCAGCCCATAATGACATCGTTTTGTAAACTAAATTCTGCCTGCTCTATGTTGAAACGTTCAGACTTATGGATTTGATTCCCTGTTTGTAGCGCTTTTAATAACTCACGTAAATCTGTGTCATTCTTTGTTTCTTCCGCAATTCTAATTGCTGTTACTGGAAGTGTATTAATAGTTTCCATTTGAAACGCATCAATCACGTCTTTCGCGTATTCCTGATTATTAATCGGGAGTCTAGACAAACAGTCCGCATTAGCGTGATTTTCCGACTTTTTGTATCGAATATCGTAGTTAAAACTCTGTAAGAATATCGCGTAATGTTGCATACGCATTGCTGTATAGCTAAGGTAAGCTCGAAGTGGGCGAAAATATTTGTATCAGAGGTTTATGATCCGTAACTAGCGTAAATCTATTTCCATACAAGTATTGAAAGAACTTTTTAATCCCGTAAACTATCGCGTACGCCTCTTTGTCGATTTGTATTTTCTTTGAGTCTCTGACAATGTTTGCAATGAAAATTGAATAACTCGTTCTGATCCGTCTGGATACCTATGAGAAAGAGCCGCGCTTACGCCATACGAACTGGCGTCCGTGGCTAATACTAGCGGTAGTCTTGGATTGAAATGTACTAAGAATTTATCGCTAGTAAAAGCTTTCTTTGCTTGACAAAATGCGATTTCACAATCTTTCGACCAGATAAATGGCGCTCCTTTACGTAATAACTTATTAAGGGGAAGCAAAATTGTACTCAAGTTCGGTATGAACCGTCCGTAATAATTGATCATACCTATTAAAGCTCTAACTTCATAAGCATCTTTAGGTCGAAAAAACATTAGTTTATCGCGTCTATTTTCTGTTTTTCCTTATGAATAAGATCTTTATTTATAGTGTACCCGCAGTAGTTAACCTAATGTAAAAAGAAACTTGACTTTTCGAAATTTAAACGTACATTGTACTTGTGTAATCTATTTAATACTTCTTCGAGTCTGCTTAGATGTACCTCATCCGTTTCTCCTGTAATGACAATATCTAATTTTTGCTCCACTAATTGCACTAATTTGGACGGTACTGGGCGTGCCCAAACGAATACTGGAGTAGCATTAGGTTTTAACGACAACTTAGCTTGTACGCCTTTTATGGCTGACATTTCAGAAGACTTACGCGCTTTTTTGTATTTCTCGAGTATTGCATAAAATTTATTTGAAGAATGTACTGTCATATTCTTTGTTGACGCGCTAGGAACAAGGAAATCACTTCCATTGGATAGCTGTCGTATCCATTCTCTACCTAATAACGGTTTTCTGTAACCTTCTACTATATACATGTTAAGTCGCTTCGCAATATAATTGTATTTAACGTTGACCGTAATGTAACCTTTACTACTCAAAACACGACCGCAATATAAAATCAACTGTAACTGCGTATTACGTATGGTCGCACCTGGGAAGATCCTTTGAATATCTTTATCGCTAACAACCGTAACCGCTGCTCCGCTGTCTACTTCGAATTCCATTGGTTTCCCGTTAACGTTGAGCGTGACAAGGAATTTATCCCGAAAATTCACATGCTCCAAGCGCAAAATTTCCTGCAATTGATTTGTAGTGCTTTTTGTAAAGCAAAAAGCACTACAAATACGTACGTAAAGATGCCCCAGCTTCCCACAGCCGTGACAATGAACATCTCTGCTGAGCGTGCACTTAGAAGCTAAATGTGGAGAAAGAAAAAGTAAAAGGAGAAGAAAAGAAAAAAGAGAAGTGAGGAAGAAAGAGGAATAAAGAAAGAAGGATAGTGGGAAAAAGAGACTTTAGTCTTTTCACATCTGAAACATTTTACATTAGTTTTTACATCAGACTTATTACTATGACTAGATGAATTTGCAGCATACTTCCTGGCCCCGGATTTGGATTGCTTGTCACCTGAATTTTTCCCTGGGAGTTTCTTCTTCGCCTTCAGGAGGTCAATACCTGTTGAACCTGTCGAAGTTGATTTCATTTGCTGCGAACTCTTCTCCAACAGCTCCATTGTAATGGCAATTTTTACTGCCTCGTCGAAGTTCAAATCTTTCTTCTCCAGTAGACGAGCTTGAGCCTTCTTATTTAATAGGCCAAAAACAAATTTATTCCGCAACGCGGTTTTAAGGTAGTCTCCAAATTTGCAGGATACTTAGCTTATGGAGGGCCGCAACGAACTGCTGTACTGACTCCTCCTCGCCCTGCTTCCTTTGATAGAAGCGATAATTCTCAGCTATCTCCAGGGGTGCCGGCTCGTAGAATTTCTCGAGTTTCTGGACTAGCACATCGTATGTTTGAGTGAACGGATTCACTGGGTCTAGTCGATCGCAGAGTAAATCAAATCCCGAGGCTCCCACGTAATATAATAGGTAGAAAACCCTCGCATAGTCCTTGATGTCAAAAATCAAAAAGGCGCCCTGTAGACGCTGCATCCATCGCTTCCACGTGGTAAACAATGGATCGATAGCTTCAATAGCAAACGACCCCGAAATCGCCGGTTCACGCGCTTCACGCGCTGGTTGTAAGGCCATATTCGAAACTTGTAACGGTCACTGGGATGATCACTCTCCCAACTCCAAGGTCGCTCGTGCTGACACGTGCTACTGCGAATACCGCAATCCGCAGATTTTACATGCATCCAGAGAATCCCATCCTCGTCGCCAATTTGTTGTGATCGTGGGCGCACAACAATAAAACTCACTTGTAATTTTAATGAAAACAGAAAGATATATTTCTAATATAAGTACAACGTAGATTGCTCAAGGATTGAAGACGATGTGTATCTCGTGCCGGTTCGGAAGCGAAAAAGAGCGAGCACACGAACGCCTCGTGCCGGCGACACTGAAGCTATCGCATCGATACATCGATCTTTAGATATTCGCACGCATAATTTAATCGCTGTCAATACGCGCGCGAAACTTAACACGAACTCTCGTAACACACCTTAAAGAGACATGAGCACCAGATATGTGTGAGTTTCTATAAGGTTTTCAGTTAATCAGTTTGATCAGATTTGTCGCCACTTTCCGGAAGTAAAAAAAGAAAGATGTAAAGTAATTAGAATTTATAATCATAGTATATGTATAGATATTTTTGTCAATATTATTTATTAAAAACAAACGCTTCTCTAAAGAAAATACTAAAGTCTCTTTTTCCCACTATCCTTCTTTCTCTATTT
The DNA here is from genome assembly GCA_035220615.1 of Leptothorax acervorum. Lineage (NCBI taxonomy): Eukaryota > Metazoa > Arthropoda > Insecta > Hymenoptera > Formicidae > Leptothorax > Leptothorax acervorum. The sequence goes on from JASTWQ010000060.1 coordinate 882,205, forward strand.
CTCTTTCTTACTCACTTCTCTTTTTTCGTTTCTTCTCCTTTTACTTTTTCTTTCTCTATCTTTTTCTTTCTAACCGGCTTGTGCATTCCTTCTTCTTTCTCACTTTTTCGTTTCCTTTTTGTTCCCTTTTTCCTCTTTCTTTCCTTTTCTCTCTCTTTTCCTTCCCATTTCCCTTTCTTTGCCTCTATGTCTTTCTTTTTTCCTATTCCCATATGGTGTATAAATTCGAGATAACCTTCCTCAGTATATATAAAAATAAATTTGCACATTGCTTAATCAACATTTTATTTCGCTCATAAAGCTTCCTCTATGAGAAAGCTTGTTTTTTTTAGTGCATAATTATTAGTAGATATTTATTAATTTGGCTTTCTCATAGAGGAAGCTTTTTGAGCGAAATAAAATGTCGATTAAGCAATGTGCAAATTTATAATTTGCATACTTAAAAGTTGTGAGGAAGTAATGTGCAAGTTTCTAATTTTCACATTTAAAAACTATGAGGAAGCAATGTGCAAGTTTTTACTTGTACACTTAAAAACTATGAGGAAACAATGTGCAAGTTTCTACTTGCACACTTAAGAACTATGAGGAAGCAATTTGCAAATTTATAATTTGCACTATTTTTTTATTTTTATATAACTCATAGAAAGGACCCCGCACTTTTTATAGGGAAAAACCGGTTTCATTCAAATTGGCTCAACTTTTGATATGTTGTAGATTTTTGTCTCCTGAACAAGAATTTCTATGTGCCAGATCCCTAAGTCTTCAAGTTTTGGTGTCCACTTTAAACCCAGTATATTATACGTCCGTGGTACGCACATCCTTTAACTCCCTCTCTCCCTCCCTCTCCCCCTTTCTTCCTCTCTCCCCATACCCCTCTCACTCACCCAATCACCCGCTCACCCACTCACCCACTCACCCACTCACTCACTCACTCACTCACTCACTCACTATTTTTCTCCTCATAAATCACAACAAAAAAAATACATACACACAAAATAAAATAAATAAAAAAATACACGCGCGCGCGCGCGAGCACACACACACACACACACACATGATCCATACATACATATTTGGAAGTCAATGTAATAGGAATTAGGAATTTTTGACAGCCCTCTTGCACTGTGTTCAAAGTGCTCTAACACCAAAACTTGAAGACTTAGGGGTCTGGCACATAGAAATTCTTGTTCAGGAGACAAAAATCTACAACATATCAAAAGTTGAGCCAATTTGACTGAAACCGGTTTCTTCCTATAAAAAGTGCGGAGTCCTTTTACGGGCTTTATTCTCTTCTGGGTGCCATCCTATTGGACTTTAGGGCCCGGTGCATACATTTTTATAAATAAAGTATTATTAAAGAATATACATGTATCATTAAATTTGGCAAGAAATGTCCTTGCTCTTTTACAAATTTTGAGATATCTGGATGAATTTTTTTTAAAAAGAGTATTATTAAAGGAAAGTTAATTTTGAATTTGGTGATCGATTATATGTTATGGTGATCGATGATATATGATTACATGTCTAAATATCCCAGTCATAATATCCAGCGACAAAACATCCCGGTCATAATATCCCAACGGCAAAATATCCCGCAACAAAATATCTCAATGGTAAAATATCTCGCGACAAAATATTCCATTGAAAAAATAACGAGTGCCATCGAAAACATGGACCTTGTTTCACCCTGCTACACATGGAAGTGTGGGGGTGGACCTTGCTTCACGTGGTAAGTTGGAAACGTGGACCTTGTTTCGCCATTCTGCACATAGGGGTGTGGGGTGGACCTAGCTTCACGTGATAATTTGGAAAAGAACATCCCACGAAAAAATATGAACGTTTGAAATTTTAGGGAATCCGTACAAACATAGGAGCCTTATAAAACTAAGTCTATTCAACCCAATCTTAAAGCTTTATAGCTCGAAAAGTACTTAATGAAAAAATACTTTATAGTGTTTGAAAAAGCTCTAAAAAATATTTCTAAAAATATGCAATAAAAAATAGGGGTTTCTCAATTAAAGGATTTGAAGGAGAAACTTATTTAATCCTTAAATAAATATTAAAGAAAAAAAAATAAAAGATGGATCCTTTAGAGATATCGATCAATTTCTAATTCTATTATATTTTTCAGACTTTTCTACCCCTATTTCATATATAATTCTTTAAGATTTGGTTGATTAGTTCTTGAAATACGGACGTTTAAAATTTCGGGGTATCCGTAAATAAATAGAGGCCTTATAAAACTGACAAGGGAACGGTCGGAAGTGTCCCTCACCGATTTGGATGGGCTTTGGATATGTTGTAGAGCATCAAAAAATATTAGACTCCTATTTTTTTAAGCGGCTTATCTCGACGTTTAGGGGTTGAAACAACCCCTCGAAAATAACGGATTTTATAATTTTTAGCGAATATCTTTGAAAATATAAGGCGTATGAAAAAGAGTTTTATACAAAATGTCTATGGTTTTTTATGTTTTTTACAATGGCCTAATCACATTTTTAAATATGTCAAATTTTTTAATTTAACCCCACACTCACCTATTATTTTTGCAAAATATAACAATTTTTTCAACGCAAAAATTTAAGATCATCGTATGTCAAATACATCCATGTATATTTTTATTATGATACCACTATTTGACTTTTAGGAAGACGAGATGATATGTGGTATAGGCGTCGCGCTGTAGGTAGGTGTTGCGTTATTTCTATTCAGTTGCGCTGTACGCTTAATAATTTCCATTTGTGCATATTTTCTCATACTACAATATATACTATATACTACGACATAATATGCGATGAAAGTCCAAGCAGAGGAAAAGATATCACGTTATCCGAAGTTCAAATGGCGTGTGCGCAAAACAGTGTTAAGTACGCGTCGAAGTAAATCAACAACCAGTTCACGCATTTGAATATAATTTGCTCGTGTTATAATTCCGGAAAGCAACTACATTTACATATACATATACTTTTAATCTACATTTAAAGAAATAATGTTATTTGTTGATCTTTTTTTAGCGGGGGTTATTGCGGTGAGATATTAGAATTCGAGGATTTATGAACATTGAACATAGACGATGGGTTCGGTATTATCCAAGGCTGAATCGTAAGGCGAACTAGCGTGTTTCGGGAGGCACTGAAGATATTTACAATCTGCAAATTTTATTCGATATGCGGACATATGTAGAGGAAATATGGTAGAAAAATTAATAAGAATAGTAATAGTAATAAATTAAAAATACAAATTACAAAGTTTATTTCTGCATGTGTTATTTTTACAATAGTGGGTAATAATATTATGTGCAGATGTTCGCGAGAAGACCGCGAGCGCCAGAGGATTTTTTGTGAGGTGATTGAACATGAGTCAAGGCGGATGAGGTTTTAATAAAATTTTTAATACAAAAGTGACGATAAAAATTGGATTTACAAGCATGAGCCAGAGCTCGGTCGCGCGCTGCGATTTCCGGGAAGGCAATGGAATGCGAGTATTATCGCGGAACTCCCGATGCGTTAAGCGCGTTACATACACTGCGTAAAGGGAAGATTTGCTTTAAACTTTCGCTTGTACACGCCGTTAGACTGCTAGCGAGTGAGCCCGGAGTCGCGAGGGCTCGGGGTTTTACTTCCTCGGATTTCAAAAGAATTCCGGGATTTGCGCGCCCCCCCCCCCCCCCCGGCAACGACCATCAGCCAATGAGCGGTATAGTTTTAGGGCAGGATCGGCCGATCTTGTAATTTTGAACGCGACGATGGTGACGAGGCGCAAACGGTCGATCCTCTGTTATTGCCGGAGTCTTTCCTGGTAACAAATACTCGGAACAAAGGAGAGCGTCGACGAAAGCTGGCGAGCGGGGGAAGGCAGAGAGAACTGTGCCGAAAATAGAAGGTTTCGGCGAAGCAAGCTTCTAATTCCGCGAGAACATTTATTATTTCCCAAAACTTATTTCCGCGATTCTCTACAGTAGACGAATAATATCGAGTCACAATAAAATATTAATAAACTTTTTTAAACGTCGCTAGTGAATGATTAACAAAATTGTAGTGTAAGACGACTCATGTATTAATAAATCAGAGCAGAATTTTTAAATTAATCAGTACATAAACATATAATATATGTAAGTTACATTTATGGCACATATTCGTCGCAAAGATGATGGTCATGAAAAAAATGTGTTATAAAAAGCGATTTTTTGCACCAAGAACAAGTAATTATGGCAGTTTTACCACAAATGTCGCATTTTACTTTAAAATTACTCTTGAAACAAAGTTCGACTGGTGTTTGAAATTCACTCGGCCTATTCTGTGTATATCACTTTTAAACCACGCATATTTCAATAAATTTTGACACCTAGGCGACGATAATTGATTGTGCGTTAATGACTGCAATTTCAAGATATTATTTCGAACATGAAGATCTATTGAAAGGTCTAACAACATAACCATATCAGAAAAATATCTAATAAAAAATAAATCCTTAGGGACTCTCGAAAATTCAAATACAATATAATTGGCCATGAGAGTCAAGCGCGGTACTTGGTTCGTATTTTCAATCATAACTGATTAAATTTCGAGATACAAGATCCGATATTCCGTAAATTTCCAACATATTAACTGCGCGCCGATTATTTGTCGGACTTTAAACACAGCTATCCTTGGAACATTAAAAATTCCCTGTCCCTTCCCTAATTAAATCGATATCGATTTAATATTAAAATCACTGTAAACGAACTTATTGCGAAAAATATTACCCCAGCCAGGGTTCGAACCTGGAATCTCCCGCATTCCGTTCGGGCGTCTTAACCAATTCGACTACCGGGGCATGTGGTAATATTTATTGCACTCACCGGATAATAATAATTTGAACGTCTTTCTCAGGCGACGTGAATAAACAATAAATCCTTAAAGACTCTCGAAAATTCAAATACAATATAAAATGATTAAAAATACGCACCAAGTACCGCGTTTGACTCTCATGGCCAATTATATTGTATTTGAATTTTCGAGAGTCCTTAAGGATTTATTGTTTATTGACGTCGCCTGAGAAAGACGTTCAAATTATTATTATCCGGTGAGTGCAATAAATATTACCACATGCCCCGGTAGTCGAATTTGTTAAGACGCCCGTACGGAATGCGGGAGATTCCAGGTTCAAACCCTGGCTGGGGTAATATTTTTCGCAATAAGTTCTTTTACAGTGATTTTAATATTAAATCAATATCGATTTAATTAGGGAAGGGACAGGAAATTTTTAATTTTCCAAGAATAGCTGTGTTTAAAGTCCGACAAATAATCGGCGCGCAGTTAATATGTTGGAAATGTACGAAATATCGGATCTTGTATCTCGAAATTTAATCAGTTATGATTAAGAATACGCACCAAGTACCGCGTTTGACTCTCATGGTCAATTATATTGTATCTAATAAAATTTTTCCACAATCGGAAACCGTATACATCTAATGGTTGTATTTTTCCCGTTGTACCGGCCGGAATAGTTAATAAAACAAAGTCTGTTGCACAATCTGGTCTAGCTTCTGCAAATGTATTAGGACAATGCCCACTCCATGAATCTAATAATAATACAAATTTTGGTCCGACATTTAGAAAAAATACATCTTTTAACCAAGTTTTTACATGATTTAATGTTAATTTGCCTAATTTTGAAGCCGTAACAAAAATATTAGGCGTATTGAATAATGTTTCTTGCACTCTGGAACCAAACGTTTCTGTAACTTCTTTTAATGTAATATAAAGAGGCGACAATAATCTACCATTAGCGGAAATAGTTGGCTGTATAGTGTATGGTTGGAGCTCACATGTAAATAGTGTACATACACCTTGTTTGTAGATAAGTAGCATGCGTTAGTTCATAAGTTGCGTTATACATTGCATGACAGTTTAACATTATTCGCGTATCGTTTCTTGAACCGTTACCGTCGGTAACGGCTACCTCGCGTCAGTAGACTCGCGCGAAACGTTGGCGGGCCGCGACCGAATTGCCAAGTTTCGTGCGACTCACCCGACTCGTGCTGCCCGCCCGCGGGTGGCCCCCCTAACCACTTTGGAAGTAGGTACTCGCTCGCGACTTACTTCGCAGGAGCGCGAGCCGAGACAGATCGGAGCACTCACTCACATTCCGACCTGCTTCGAGTACACACTCGTCTTTCAACCGGATAAGATTTTCGTGCCTGACTTCGAGTGCCTGTGCCTGCTTGCTCGCTCCTTCCTGCCTTGTCTGCTAACGCACGATAGCCTGCCTAGCTCTCCCGCTACCACGGAGGCCCGGCCGAACGGAAGGACGAGGGATATGACCAGGAGAACGGGCAGCGATACGGTGAGTCGCCTTTTCTATCGCTTTCTTTCGCTGCATGTTTGTGCACAACTCTCGTAATCGCGAGGGGCCGACACCCCCCCTCTGGTCCTTCGAACCAGCCGTAGATTACAGGCCAATCGCAAATCCGGGGATCATTAACACCCCCCCGAGCATTGGTCCTTCAAACCGGATCAGATTTTCGTGTTTAGAAAACTCCGCCGACCTTTCGCGCGAGTCTGCCGATCAACATTAATCGTTTCGCTCGTCATTTCAAATAATCGGCGCGTGCACCCTCGCCCCGCGTGATCGCTCTTTCGCTCGCACGTCGCATCGGCACGCCGCGGCGAGGACATCCGCGTGATATGGTCGTTTGCGCGTACCATTGTTTCGATCAATTTTGCTCGCTGCATCTCGTTGCACCTCTCATCAATAAAATCAGATAATCAGCGCGTGCACGCCCCCATCACGTGATCGATCATTGCACCGCGTAATCGCTCTCTCCCTCGCACGTCGCATCGGCACGTCACGGTGAAGACATCAGCGCGACATAGTTTGCGCGCGTGCCATTATCTTTCAGTACTTTCGCTCGCTGCATAGTCGTTGCAGCCCTCATTAACGCGTCGATTGATCGGCGCGTGCACGCGCGCCCTGCGTGATCTCGTCCTTCGCGCGCGCGCCATCAGCTCGACCACACCGCGTGATCGCTCTCTCGCTCGCACGTCGCATAGGCACGTCGCGACGAAGACATCCGCATAGTAGTTTTGTACGCGAATCATGAAAATTTGTAAAGACACGCGCACGTGCCATTATTCGTTTCGCGGCGCCACGAAATTCTGCATAATTGTTGCAGACTCCGCATTGCAAATTCGATAGTGTCAAGGGCGATCGAATATTCGAACATATTCCATCGTCTTCGATCACTTGTTCAAACTCGAGCCGTCCGCCCCCTCCCCCCCCCCCCTTTGGCCTTGGCGAGCGGCGCGGTGTCTTTGCCTATTGTTTCGAATTGTTTTGGTCTCGGCTTTCCAAGGCGCGACATATTTCGTGCGTTGTTTTTGACCGGCTGCCATCCTCCTGACTGGTCGACCTTTCGATTTCGAAACCGTTCGTCGGTTTTTCGGTTTTGCGCGTGTACACATATATCACCTTGTCGACAGATCGACCCTTCAACATGCCTAAAGGATCTAGATCGCGGCGCGAATTGTGTATCCGTCGTATGAGAGAGATACACCAATACTCGATGCTCGCAATAGACAACACGGCCCAGAGATCGAATTTTCTCGTTCGCTATCCAACCGTGCGCCAAGTAGTCGCGGAATTTGAGGAAGCTCATCTCAAAATCATACAAGATGCCACAGATGACGAGTTCGCGACCGAAGACGCGATTCGCGACGACTTTGACAAGATGCGCTTCGCGGTAATAGGGCGATATGAAAACTTAGTCACCGCAGAGCGAGCAGCCGCCCCACAGCCGTCGCAACCCGCGCCTACTTCGGCCATCCGATTACCGAAGATCGATCTCCCTAAATTCACAGGTGATCTCGTCCTATGGCCGTCTTTCATTGCGTTATTCGACATGGCAATTCACTCGAATGCTGGGGTTTCCGATATACAGAAATTCCAATATCTGTTAGCCTCGCTGTCGGGAGAGGCGCTTGGCGTCGTGAAGAATCTGCCGTTGACCGCCGAAAATTACGTGATCGCGTACGATGCGCTTCGGGGGCGCTATCAGAACAAACGTAAATTGGCTACGCACTACTGGCGTTCGTTTGCACACGCCAAACCCTTGGTCGCGGATACCGCCGAGTCGCTCCGCGCTCTGTTGGACGTATTCACCGAGAACACGCGCGCCCTGCAGATGATGGGCTATCCCGTGGATGCGTGGGATTTTGTGCTGCTTAATCATTTGTTGGAGAAACTCACTCCTACGTTACGGGAGAAATTCGAGGCAACCCACATGTCGGTGGAACCGCCCCGGTATGAACAACTGACAAAATTTCTAACGGGATATTGCACGGTCCTCGCGTCGGTATCGGACGCTTCGCCGCGGTCAAACAAGCCGAAGGCGCAGAATCAGTCGGGGAAGGCCGCGTCAACGACTTCGCTCGTTGCGCAGAACGCCGCGTGCCCCAAATGTAGGGGACAGCATCTACTGGCTAAGTGCCCCGAGTTCTTAAAACTCTCGCCCAAAGACCGACATAGCCTCGCTCGCGGACAGGGACTTTGTTTGAACTGCCTCCGTGCAGGACATAATCTAAAGAGCTGCCCTAGCTCTTGGACTTCCCGGTCTTGCCAGGCGAAGCACCACTCTCTCCTGCACTTCGAGCAGGCTAGTGTCCCGTCTATCGCGACCTCCCCGGCGGTCGCTCCGGTCGTTGGCAAACCCGTGGCGTCCGTGAGCGCTGTCGAGAAACCGATCATTTCGATGGCGAGTCTTTCGAACAGCGTCGTCCTACTATCGACCGTTCGGGCGGAGGCGCTCGACGCTTATGGCAGCGCGTTTCCGGTTCGCCTATTACTCGATAGCGCGAGTCAGGCGAATTTCGTCACCGAGAGCTGCCTTAGACGGGTCGGCTTTGCTCGAACAAGGCATCGTGCAACGGTGTTGGGCGTCAACAACACTAAAACCGCCACTACGAGGGGCCTTACCTCGTTTGTCGTTCGGGCGCAAGATAGGGATGACCTTCGTTTCCCGGTCGAGGCTACGGTGCTCTCTCGCATTACCTCGCCGCTGCCCCCTAGTCGCGTCGACTCAAAATCGTGAAGTCACCTACGGGGGCTGCCGCTCGCGGACCCGGAGTACAACTTGCCCGACTCCATCGACATTCTATTGGGGGCAGACTCTTTCGTGTCTGTATTGCGTGACGGGCGGCGCACCGGCAGAATTGGAGAACCGGACGCGTTCAACACAGCCTTTGGCTGGGTATTGATGGGCGCGGTTTCTCCGTCGTTACGCGAGCAACCTTTGCATTCCTTCACCACCACCATTGAATCGATCGACGCCGCGGTGGGGCAGTTCTGGAGGCTAGAGGAGGTTCCGGAACAGACTCCTTGCTCCGAGGAGGATCGACGTTGCATGGAGTATTTCGACCAAACCACTTATCGCGATCATTCGGGTCGCTTCGTTGTGAAATACCCCTTCGCGTCCGACCCCCCTACCTTCGTGGATTCTCGGCCGATAGCCGTCAACAGATTGCGCGCACTCGAGCGCCGATTCAAGGCGAACCGGGAACTTCGTGACAGCTATAATGCATTTATGCAGGATTATCTTGATAGCGGGCACATGGAGTTAGCGAGCGAGCCACCCCCCGCCGACGGTCGCGTCTACTATCTCCCACACCACGGTGTCCACAAGCTGGATAGCACCACTACTAAACTTCGAGTTGTTCTCGACGCCTCGTCGAAGTGCCCGAACGGGCTGTCGCTAAACAATACGCTCCTCAGTGGTCCGAAGCTGCAACCGAACATTGACGCGGTCCTACTCCGATTTCGCGCGGAACCCGTGGCCATCACCGCGGACGTAAAACAGATGTTCCGACAAATATGGATGCACCCGGAACACCGCAACTATCAGCGCATCGTCTGGCGTTTGTCGGAATCGGACCCCATTCTCGACTACTTGCTCACAACGGTGATTTTCGGTAGCACGGCCTCTCCGTTTCTGGCGATTTATTGCCTCCTTAAATTGGCTCACGATAATCGGGATAGGTACCCTTTAGTCTACGCTATGCTGCTCGAGTCCCTATACGTAGACGACGTCGTGGCCAGCGTCCGCACCGTCGAACGAGCCATCGCGCTTCGCGATCAATTACTCGAATTATTTCTGAGCGCCGGCTTCGAGTTGCGAAAATGGGCGAGCAGCCATCCCGCCGCGTTGTCGAGACTCGACCCGGAAATCTGCAGTCAGACAGTGTTGTCGTTTGAGACGCCCGAAGACCAAGCACTCAAGGTTCTGGGCCTTCGCTGGCACTCGCAATCGGATAGCTTTGGGTTTTCGCTTAACCCTCTGACTCGAGAATGCACTAAACGGACGATCTTATCGGAGGTAGCGCGTATCTTCGACCCCTTGGGATTTTTGGCGCCACTGACCTTTACAGCGAAGCGATTGATACAGCGATTGTGGACGTTAAAGCTCGAGTTGGACGACGAACCACCGGTAGATGTTCGCCGACAATGGGAACGCTATCAAGCTGAATTCGACGCGCTGGCTTCCCTGCGTATTCCTCGTACATTTCCCGCGGGCGATAGAGTCCGCCGCGAATTACACGGTTTCTGCGACGCGAGCGAACAGGGATATGGGGCGGTGGTGTACCTACGTGTTATAACTCTTTCGGAGACTAAAGTCGTGATTCTTTGTGCCAAATCGAAGGTGGCTCCGCTACGCGCTATCTCTCTACCCCGATTAGAGCTCTGCACCGCGTTGCTCCTAGCCAATTTACTGGCTTACGTCCGTCAGGTCCTACGGGGACATTTAGACATCGATGAGGAATATGCCTGGTCTGACGCCAAGGTTGTCCTCTACTGGATCCGCTCCTCCCCGCTCCGATGGAAGACTTTCGTTCGTAATCGCGTCGCTCGGATACAGGAGAAGGTCCCAGTATCGGCCTGGGGTCACGTTGCCACTAATTTCAATCCAGCCGATCACTGCTCACGTGGACTTTTTCCTCGCGAACTCGTGGCAAACTCGATGTGGTGGAGAGGCCCTGAGTGGCTGATAGATTTCGAGTCCCGCACCGAGCCTGCCCTTGACGAGGCAATTCCGTGCGAGGAGGAGAGGATCGTCACGCTCGTCGCGTGCGAGACACCCAATGACATCTCGCTATTATTAAGTAGATTTTCGTTGTTAGATAAAATTAGTAGGGTAATCGCGTATATCATAAGGTTTACGACTCGATCCAGGGCCAAGCCGGTACCCGCGACCTTGGCCGTGGATCAACTCGAAGCGCATTCAGCGCTACTAGTGGTGGTAAAATTGGTCCAGTTGGAGTCCTTCGGCGAGGAAATCGATCGACTGAGGAACGGGAAGAGGCTCCCCAAGCCGTTCCGCAAACTCGCTCCGTTCCTAGACCCAACGGGACTTCTCAGGGTGGGCGGCAGACTCGGCCACTCGGGCCTGAGTTTCGAAGCCAAACATCCCGTGCTGCTACCAAATAACCACCGAATTACCGAGCTCGTTATCGAACAGGTGCACCGCACACACCTACACCCCGGGAGACGCACACTCCAGTACTTGCTCGCCCGACAGTATTGGATAATCGGAGTGCACCGCGCGATCCGACGAGTCCTCTCCGGTTGCTACGGGTGTTTCCGCGCGAATCCCCGCACGCTCCAACCCCCCATGGCGGATCTCCCGATCGAGAGAGTTGGCGCAGCCAAGCCGTTCTCAATAAGCGGCGTGGATTTCGCGGGGCCGTTCTCGATAACCCCCCGCCGAGCTCGGGGAGTTTCTTCTTTTAAAGCTTATGTATCCCTATTCGTCTGCCTCGCCGTTAAGGCGATCCATTTAGAGGTTGTTCTTTCGCTGTCCACAGACTCCTTTCTCGCTGCGCTGCGACGCTTCGTAGCCCGTCGCGGACGCTGCTCACTCCTATATAGTGACTGCGGCACCAATTTTGTGGGAGCATCGCGAGAACTCGAGCACCACATGTGCCGCGCAGCGGAGCGAGAAAGGATTAAATGGTCCTTTAATCCTCCCTCTGCGCCCCATTTCGGGGGCCTCTGGGAGACAGGAGTCAAGTCCTTCAAAACCCATCTTTGACGGGTGGTGGGGGATCAAATCCTGACCGTGGAGGAGTTCACGACGGTCCTCGCCCAGGTCGAGGCCGTCCTGAATTCTCGACCCCTCCGCCCATTGAGCACCGATCCGTTGGATCTCGAAGTCCTTTCTCCGGGACACTTCCTAACCACGGAGCCTCTCGTAGCCGTCCCCTCGCCCGATCTGACTCCACTGCCGATGAATCACTTAGGTCGATGGCAGTTGGTACAGCGAATTCATCAAGACCTTTGGAAACGCTGGCACCCGGAGTATCTCAACACCTTATAGCAGCGTCCCAAGTGGGTGACCTCTGCCAACCCTCTCGCCGTAGGCGTCTTAGTGCTCGTTAAAGATGACAACGCGCCCCCCTTGCGCTGGAAGCGCGGCCGGGTGGAAGCGCTACACCCGGGTAGCGATGGCGTCCCGCGCGTCGCCACGGTTCGGGTCGCGGACGGCTCGATTCAGCGTCCCCTGGTGAAGCTGTGCCCTCTGCCCATGGGCACGCTACCACGGGCGACCGACACCGATTAGAGAAAATACAGACGTTTGTATTTTGGTGGGCTGTATGGTTGGAGCTCACATGTAAATAGTGTACATACACCTTGTTTGTAGATAAGTAGCATGCGTTAGTTCATAAGTTGCGTTATACATTGCATGACAGTTTAACATTATTCGCGTATCGTTTCTTGAACCGTTACCGTCGGTAACGGCTACCTCGCGTCAGTAGACTCGCGCGAAACGTTGGCGGGCCGCGACCGAATTGCCAAGTTTCGTGCGACTCACCCGACTCGTGCTGCCCGCCCGCGGGTGGCCCCCCTAACCACTTTGGAAGTTGGTACTCGCTCGCGACTTACTTCGCAGAAGCGCGAGCCGAGACAGATCGGAGCACTCACTCACATTCCGACCTGCTTCGAGTACACACTCGTCTTTCAACCGGATAAGATTTTCGTGCCTGACTTCGAGTGCCTGTGCCTGCTTGCTCGCTCCTTCCTGCCTTGTCTGCTAACGCACGATAGCCTGCCTAGCTCTCCCGCTACCACGGAGGCCCGGCCGAACGGAAGGACGAGGGATATGATCAGGAGAACGGGCAGCGATACGGTGAGTCGCCTTTTCTATCGCTTTCTTTCGCTGCATGTTTGTGCACAACTCTCGTAATCGCGAGGGGCCGACACCCCCCCTCTGGTCCTTCGAACCAGCCGTAGATTACAGGCCAATCGCAAATCCGGGGATCATTAACACCCCCCCGAGCAGTGTAAGTATGCGTGGTTGCTGAAGCCCATCGTGCGATGTTAATATCATGAATAATGATTCCTCTTTCAAGTGCTTCATTTAAACGATTTAATGTGTCTGCAGAAATTCTTTCTAATTTTTCCAATCTACTACCACCTTCACTAATTTGGTTCTTCTATCGTTGCAGTTGTCGTATTGATGTAACTTTTTTAAATCTTTGTTTAACTCCTTCAAGCGATCTTCCCCTTGTTTTACCACTCCTCCAGTATTGCACAGCTTGCCTTTTATAGTCATTTAACACTGTTTTGCGCACACACCATTTGATTCGTGTTGTGCCGTAACCGGGAGTTGATGCTCAGGGCCGGCACAAGATTCGGGAATTCCGGTTTGGAGGAAGTTGCACACGGCGAAGTGTTTCAATAAATGTTACCTCGATATTTCCTTTCAAATATCTTTAATTAAAATACCACTTGACAATTGATAACGGTCTTGATTTCTTCATACAATTCCCGAGATTATTCTAAGTTTAATGATTACTAAAGGTGACCGCACGTTCATTATGATCTGTACAAAATTACCTTTTACAAAAAGGTAAAAAAAAAGGCGCCAAGCACGCGTGGTGTACCTTGAAAAAATCGAAGTAGTTATCTTTGTACCTCGAAAAAATCCAAATACCATTTTTATCTTGAAAAAATTGAAGTAATATATTTGTACCTCGAAAAAACCTAAGTAACAAGTGGTACACGTAGTTATCTTAGTACCTCAAAAAAATCCAAGTGATATCTTTACCTTAAAAAAAACGAAGCAATATATTTATTACAAAAAAAAAAAGAAATGATATCTTTAAGTTGCGCCAATTGAATATATATTATATCAAAAAATAACTATTGTTTTTAAAAAAAATTAAACCCAAGGGGTAGTATCTTTACAAAGAAAAAGAAGAAATAAAATCCAAGTATGTATCTATATGTATTCCCATTGAAGTGATAAAATTAATATAAAATGTGAAAAATTTTAGTGAAAAAAACTTGGCGCTGCTAAATTTTAAAATATTTGAAAGCAATAAATAACTAATTTAAAATATTAAATTAATAATTACAATGTGAATGTAGACTTTCACACATTAATTTAAAGTACTTTTTCCATTTATAGAAATTGTTTCATTAATATATATTATTATATTTAGCAGCGCCAAGTTATTTTCACAAAAATTTTTCACATATCATTTTAATTTTTTCACTTCAATGGGAATACATATAGATACATACTTGGATTTCATTTCTTTTTTTTTTTGTAAAGATACTACCCCTTGAGTTTAATTAAAAAAAAAAACAATAGTTATTTTTCGATATAATATATATTCAATTGGCGCAATTTAAAGATCATTTCTTTTTTTTTTGTAATAAATATATTGCTTCGATTTTTTCAAGGTAAAGATATCACTTGGATTTTTTCGAGGTACAAAGATAACTACGTGTACCACTTGTTACTTAGGTTTTTTCGAGGTACAAATATATTACTTCAATTTTTTCAAGATAAGAATATTATTTGGATTTTTTCGAGGTACAAAGATAACTACTTCGATTTTTTCAAGGTACACTACGCGTGCTTGGCGCCTTTCTTTTACCTTTTTGTAAAAGGTAATTTTGTACAGATATCACCCCTTTTTGTAGTTACAGATACATCGAACGCCATAATGTCTATCGACATCGACATTTATGTCTAATAAAATCAAATATAAATATTTTTTGTATTATAACTTATAAGAATTATATCTGAGAGCTTGACATCGTTAAATGTGCAGTGTAGTTTGTATAAATTTCTAAATTATTTAAAAAATTAAGACAAAATATGAATATATCAGGCAAAGTCAAGTTTGTCGAGAGCACATTATGCAAAGTGTTTGCTATAAATAAATTATGTCGAAAGAAAAATAGATTTGATACAGAATTTGGAATGTGCGATGCTATTGGCAGAATGTTATAATAGATAATATATGTATAGTAAAGTTTTAACAAAATAAGGCAATCAATAATTTATAAGTAGAGCTTGACAGTCCTATATAATTCGATGCAGATTATATAGGACAGAAACAGCAGAATCTACGTTCGACAATGCCAATTTACTGTTAATTTGTTATTAGATAAGATATTTTTGGTATGATAAGTTAAAGGATATGTATGAACAATTTTATTTCAAAACATTAGTTAATTAATAAGTGACAAGAAAACGATTATTTTAAAGATATTTACTTATGTACATATATAAACAAATATTATGGAGATAGAGGAGATACAGTCGGAAGAACTGTACCTACTTATAAATTATTAATTGCTTTATTTTACTATACATATATTATCTACTACCTAACATTCTGCCAACAACATTGCACATGTATGCCAAATCCTGTAACAAATCAGTAGTTTTTCTTTCAACAAAATTTATGTATAGCAAAACACTTTGCATGCTCTCGATAAACTTGACTTTGCGTGATATATTCATATTTTATGTCTTAACTTTTTAAATAATTTATAAAATACAAACTACACTGCACATTTAATTAAGGATGTCACTGTCAGATATAATTTTTGTGTTATAATATAAAAAATATTTAGATTTAATTTTATCAGATATATTCGATAGTCATTATTAAAGAGAGAGAGAGAGAGAGAGAGAGAGAGAGAGAGAGAGAGAGAGAGAGAGAGAGAGAGAGAACGCGAGCGGGAAACGCGAACAGGGAACGCGAGCGGGGAACGCGAAGCGCTGCCTGACGACGTGCCTGACAACGCGCCTGACGACGAGCCGAACGTCGTTGTTGATAAACAGTCGCTATTCAGATTATCCGCCGGGCCTTCGAGCCGTAAAGACGTGTTTCAGCCATCTCTGTATTTTCCGAGTTTATCATTAAAGAGTTCTCTTCCAACTGAGAGTATTTATTCCCGGTAACGGGATTGCGCGCCGCGTTCGCGAGTGAGTGCGTGTGCGAGTGTAGCGAACGCGCGGACGAGCGCAATATTTTGGGGGCTCGTCCGAGATACAGACGAGCGACTACGGAACGGACTAGCGTGATGGCTTCAACGGCGCCTTCCACGAGGAAGCAAGCCCGAGCGGAGACTCCCCAGTCGGATGCCCTGGAGGGGACGGAGATGACGACGGTTGCGGCGACCCTCCAGACGGTGATCCGGGAGGTGCGACTTCTGCGCGAGGAACAAGCGCGAAGGGAAAGAGAGTACGCGGCGACGTTCCGCCAGCAGGAGGAGGAGCTCCGCCGTCTTCGGGGGACAATCTTCGGCAGCGGCACACAGCTAAGTCCTTCTATATCTAGAGCGTCCGGGGACTCGGGAACGCGAGTCGCAAGCTTCGCGGGGGCGCGAAACGCGCACGAGGGCGACGCGGTTGCGAGCGGCGCGAGTGAGGGTTTCGCGCACGCGGGGGAGAGAAACGCGGTCGCGAGCGGCGCGAGTGCGAGTTTCGCGCACGCGGGGGAGAGAGACGCGGTCGCGAGCGGCGCGAGTGCGGGTTTCGCGCACGCGGGGGAGAGAGACGCGGTCGCGAGCGGCGCGAGTGCGGGTTTCGCGCACGCGAGGGGGAGAGACGTGGTCGCGGGCGGTATAGAAACGCGAGCTGCGCGCGCGGGAGAAAGTGTCGCGGTCGCGGGTGCCGAGTTAGGGTATAAACTTAAACCCGACACATACGACGGGACAGTCTCGTTGCAGGAATATCTTTCGCAACTGAATTTAATTGCGCGTGCGAATCGCTGGGATGACGCGACAAAAACAATCGCGTTGGCTTCGAGTCTGAGGGGGAAAGCGCGCTCGGTTTTAGAGTCGGTGCAGGATGTCGAGCGGTTGAATTTCGCGGAATTAAAAGCAAAGCTTGAGTTGCGTTTCGGGGAGGGACGTCAGTCGCAAAATTGCTACGCGGCGTTTACAAATCAAAAGCAGAAATTCGGGGAGGATCTAGCCACACTTGGCTCCGAAATTGATAGACTCTCGCGCCTTGCGTATCCCGAATGTCCCTATGAGTTGCGCGACAAAATCGCCTGCGCGCAATTTATTACGGCCGTGACTGATAATTTTATCAGGCGAGCGCTTCAGATGGAGGGAATAACCTCCCTGAATCTGGCCGTCGAAAGGGCCAAGGCGGTAAAGATTATTCAGGGGGATGGTTTCGAGAGAAACAGAGAGAGTTTTAATAAAAATTTTACGAAAAAGGAAGTTGAAAACGTGCGGGGTAGTGATAAGAGTAACGAGGTAGGGAAGAGTGAAGGAAGAGAGAAAGGGGGAAAAGGCCCGAAAGGAAATTGGCGTGGCAGCAAGTTTGGCGCCGGCCGGGGGGAGTGCTGGACGTGCGGCAAAACTGGGCATTTCCGATCGGAATGCCCCAATGAGGGAAACGCGGTTTAGTTGAGCTTAGCGTGGTGGGCTCAACTTTAATGCAAAATTCCCCAAAAGTTTGCCGATTTAGGCATTCTAAAATAGACAATAAGGAAGATTTTTGTTATAAAGGTTTGTTAAATGGAAAGTGTTGTTCTTTTAAAATAGATACGGGCTCCGATGTTTCAATAGTGAATAATAAATTGATCGGAGATGAAATAAAAAGAATTAAAGTAGAAAATCGTAATCTTAGATATCCAACTGGAGAGAGAGTTCCTTTTGAATCTAAAGTCTTGATAAATGTTCAAATTGGTGAATATTCTGTCGAAGTTCTTATGTTTGTCGCAGAAATTAGTGACGAATGCTTATTGGGAAAAGATTTTCTTGAGAAAGTGAATTTGAAAAATGTTTTTGAACCTTTCTTTGGTAATTCCGAATTAAATGAGGAGAGAAGTTTTAATTGTTCTCGTGTCAAAGCTTCTTCCGAGGGAGACTTTTCTATCTTAAAAGAACTTTTTGAAAATAATTCTGGAAGCTTAAATAAGGCTCAGAAAGAAATTTTTGCCGATTTTCTGAATGATTTTCTGGATGTGTTTTCTGAGACTATTGTTGCAGGGAATTGTGATGTTATTGAGCATGTAATAAATGTGAAAGATTCTTTCCCCATAAAACAGGTCCCCCGTCGTATTCCTATTTATTTGAGAAAAGAAGTTAATAAAATAATTGAGGATATGAGGAAACAAGGAGTAATTGAGGAGTCCCAAAGCCCCTGGGTCTCGCCTGCAGTTATGGTCAGGAAAAAGGGTGGTACAATCAGATTTTGTGTGGATTACAGGAAATTGAATTTTGTAACTATAAAGGACTCTTATCTTTTACCCAGAATCGATGACATCCTCGACCAGTTATCAGGTAATACTTGGTTCTGTACTTTAGACCTAAAAAGTGGATACTGGCAAATTAAAATTCGTTCCGAAGATAAAGAAAAAACCGCGTTCTCTATCGGAAACGGGTTGTGGCAGTTTACCGTCATGCCCTTTGGTCTTTGTAATGCTCCTGCTACTTTTCAACGTCTCATGGAGAAAGTTTTAAGAGATTTATTGTCAAAAATTTGTTTAGTATACCTTGATGATGTAATTATTTTTGGTAAAAGTTTTTCTGAAATGTTTGAAAACTTGAAGATTGTGCTTTTACAATTAAGAAAAGTAAATTTGAAAATTAATCCTAAGAAATGTACTCTTTTTGCTAGAAGTGTAAAATATTTGGGACATGTAGTCTCGGCAGAGGGCATAGCCACGGATTCCGAAAAAACATCTGCGGTTAGTGACTGGTCGGTTCCGCATACTAGATCACAATTACGGAGTTTCTTAGGATTTTGCTCTTATTATCGTAAATTCATCAAAGGCTTTTCTTCTTTAGCAAAACCCCTTTACTCCCTTACAGGGAATCAAACTAAATTTATTTGGGGAGAGGAATGTCAAAGAATTTTTGACGAATTGAAACGGGTTTTATCTTCTCCTCCGGTACTTTCTTTTCCCAGAGGAGAGGGAGAATTTGTTTTAGATACCGATGCTTCGAATATCGGTATTGGCGCGGTTTTGTCGCAAAAACAGGAGGGAGAGGAGAGAATTATAGCGTATTTTAGTCGAGTTCTTAATAAGGCTGAGAGAAATTATTGCGTTACTCGCCGGGAACTTTTAGCGGTAGTGGACTCTATAAAATTTTTCCGCCATTATCTTTTAGGACGAAAGTTTTTAATTTGTACAGATCACGTTTTATTGAAGTGGCTCATG